>QNGE01009654.1:0-12283 GCA_008508345.1 Paragonimus westermani
ACCACAATATGTTGTAACGAGATAAGTTGATGTTCGTCTGTGCAAGCTAGAAAACCTCGACAACCTTTTGCATTGCTTTATCCCTTCAAACTATACAGGGCAGACCATCCACTCGATGCACCCGTACACCCAGGCCCGACTACTGGAAGGTTTACCCATTCAGTTTGTCGCACCGCATACATCACGTGCTGAATCTTTCCCAACCTCACAGCGAATTGTGCTGAGAAGTCCCGATGTGTAATATAATACTCACAATGTGTGTAACGTAGCAAACGAGCTCATTATATGCAAGGGGCACACGAGACAACGACGTAGAGACTGTTTGTCGTTCCGTTAGAGCTACCATTTTTCAGAAAACTGTAATAAAAAGGGACAATTCACAAAACTTTTGTTCACGCAATGTTACGTATGCACTCTATCGAATATCGCAAATGTGGTCTAACGGATGAGGTGTGGATATGATAAATGGAGAGGAAAACTCTGACATTTGGCCAACAAGAACGATAAACGCGTGATGATAATTGTATATCATCCGCTACTTAGTGACAATCAAGACGAACGATGGCGGCCGAAACTGGGAGATAGCAATTACCAAACTATCCTTCAACAATTTGGTGACATAACGACCAACCCGTGGATGGGGTTAACTGTTGAGCGGACGAACTCGACGGAGGACAATGTGTAGCTAATTAGGAAACGTAGGACGGTCCATCACTCCTGCGGTATCAAAAGATCGTCAGCTGGTTACGCAAGAAAGCAAACTTCGGCCAATCGATGCACATGGAAAACGAATCAGATAACCGTTGTTTTGGGATAGCCACAAAAGTCTATAAGAATCTATGATGGTAGATTCTGAATGGAGTGCATTGTTTACCTTTGCAGGGTGTACAACATCACCTACTGACAGTTATATGCAATGAAGTATGCACAGTATGCTCGGATGAAATTACGTACACGAGCCCGAAAGAAACCGTCTAAAAAATACTTCGAATAGAAAAGAAGACGGACTCGATACAGCAAACCAACTAGCAAGTGCTCTCAGCAAGGTACAGGGTTTCAAACGGAAACAACGTCACAAAGACTACAAATGCTGGTTGACGTATAAAATATCGTATTTTCTGGTCTGTCTTGTGAAGTATTTGTTAGTAATGGAAGTCAATAACGTAATTACACATTTCTCTTCCTTTCGGTAGATCGGGGGGTATTACAAATTTTCGGTCGATTATTGGGTGTTGGGTATACAATATCCCATAGGTTGTACGCAAAAAGTTTTTTCTGGATTTCTGTTATGGTACCTCCATGAAATGTTGAAAAGCAACCAGTACTCTTTCGGCCACACAAAGCGGTCACAATGAAGACGGAATAACTAAAGTCTGACACACAATGCAACGGCTGAATCATACCACTACCACTGGCCCCAACCAAACTGACCAATATAAAGTAAACCAATAATAACAATCGATAGAATGATAAATTTGGGAAATGCGTCAGATATACAAAATGCAAAGAACTGGTGGTCGTTGGAGAGGCAGGCGTGAAGGTAATGCAACCCATTTGGAACCCTTTCACGTCTGGGAATAAGTTTAGAGGAATTCCATCATAGTCTAAGAAACTCTATGCAAAGGGATTACGCCGCTGTTTCTCTAACCATGGTGATACACTTGAGTACAAAGTGAAACCCACGATGGATCCAGTCTGAAATCAGTCTCACTGAGTACACGCCTTAGATGCCTGACCGCGCGTCCGGTGATTTCTATGCCATTCAAAAAACAATTTGGGATGAGAGAATCGGTCCTGTTAGCAGCTCAAGTCGTGTTTGGCGGGCTCCGAATAAGCGACCTTGAGGAGCTTGTTCGTGCTTGAACTCCAATAGCACGTCACGTTTGATGGATGCTATATCGAATTTGAGCGGTCGAGCGCATGAGGTACGCAACATCGTCAACCGGCCATACACTGATCTGATACTCGGGTAACCTTTGTTGTTCCTGTCCTTAGAGCTAGTCTGGAATAGGTGTTTTTTTAAAATCTTGACTTTCTGACGACCTAGTACCTAATCAGCTAGCCCTCGACGCTGCGATCGATCACCAACGTTTGGTCTTTGGTGGTTGGATTACTGAGTCCTTCTGGATTGTACTAAGTCGGTTGCGATAGTGACCGGATGAATGAACCGTATTCGGCAATGATTATGTGATCGCTCGGTACCCGGGGGGGGGGGGTAAGCGGTAATAAAAGTGATAGGCTGCTATATTCACCCAAACTGAGCGCATATTCAGGCAATGCATGTGTAAACGTTGTCAGTGCAAGCCAGGCTCTTAAGGTGCCAGGTGCGAGCCGGTCACTCAGTGTCAACCGTCTTGTTCACTTTTTTGTACGTAAATGTAAATGGTTCCTGTTCCATTGGTAGTTTAAGAGATTCATATACTGTGGTGATGACAGATCGTTTTCCATGGAAAAAATTCAGGTATAATGTATAACTTGTAGAACCCAAACATCGGCATACTTAGGTCTTCAGAATTCATAACGAAGTAGGTGGGTTCGCACACCGTTGTGGATGGCCGTCTCACCCTGTAATCAAAGAAAAGTGACTGATAGTTTAAAAACTGACATAAAGAAAAATGGTTAAAATCGGAGGTGCCATCGGTTTTTGCTTGCCAAGGTGTTTTCTTCAAAATATGATGTACATACTGCCAAAGCTGAAATTTCCTCTCCTCCAAGGGTCGATGACTATAGCAAGTTACTTGCAAGTGGCATACTAATAAATACCTAAACTCTTGGCGCAGAGAACCCCTAATTGTGGGTTCACAATCTGTAGCCAATGTAGACGAAGTGACAACAACATGGAGGTTTTGGGCGCGTGGGCGTATTATCAGGAAAAAACAATAGTCCCGGGCATGTGCTGTGACGTCGGATTGAGCCATTTTGTAAAAATGAAGGTCACAATGGTTGTAGTTAGCCGTAGAGAGTAAAATTGTTTCTGCGGTCACCTTACGATAGAATGTGTGCGTGAACACTTGATTTGAACAGAATAACGTTGGTTACTAAGCCCTCTGTTTCCAACAGCCTAGACCTGACCGAGCAGTGATACTGGTGTTAAAACCAAAGTGAGACAAGTTATTCAGTGGAATCCGAACGATTTGGCTTCAGTGGGTTGGCGAAAGCAGCCAGGTGTGGCTTGCAAATCCGTTGCGATCAATAGACAAGCCGTAGGCTGAACCGACCAATCAACGAGGGGCACGCTCGTATGGATGCATGTACGCGCGTGAAAACAGCCAAGTGCGCGTGCGCATAAGAATTGTACGCACAAACGCACTCAACCACAGACCGTTCTAGGCCCACCGGTGAATGTGGGCGCAATAGCACGTCGCGGGATTTTGAGTGTGACGGTTTAACTCTACCGAGTGTTGTTAGCGTACGGGGCCCACACACCCCCTATGACAAGGTTGGACTCGCGAACGCTGAGGTGTGCTCTGGTTGGGTCATCGTTCAGCTTCAGTGAAGGCCGGCCACTACAGGCTACGAGAAACTTGGATGCGGGCACACACCTCACTGATTGACGGGCAGCTCAAGGTCGGGACTGTTGCATTCCAATGGACAGAGTAAAATGTTCGATTTTTCCAAATGGTAGGTTGCTGATGTGCATTTTTGGCTCAATTCCAGTTGGATATCAACTATATTCGATCACAATTTCTTCACTCAGACGTGGAATGCGTTATCACTTGCCTATAATTTCCAATTGATGGCCAACGAAAGGGTGCATTCATAAACAAACATTGCATGAGAAGATTGCCATCAACAAGTTTTCCCTTGCTAATTAAGTTGGCTTCGTTGCTCAGCGCTTGCCGCGTTGAGGCATGCTGTGTTTGTCGCTGGTTCGAATCCAGCCGAAGCCCTGACTTTTCATAGTTGGGTCTCATCTAAATTCATAAATCTGCCATACTACTCATTAGTAATATAACTAAGTTGTGTTGTGCTGTTTTCCACTTTTGCCTTACCGTTCGCGGGCCGTGTCATGAAATTACAAACAGTGCAACAAAACTTCCGGGTTAGATATAGTGTTTCTCAATTTTCTTGGCTCCGTCCCCGAGCCGTGCTCTTCTAGCTCAGGTCAGTATTCCCCATTACGCCTTATTCTTCCAGATTTTTAACCATAAACTGATGTTTTGATGAAGACGCGTTGATGTATTTTGTGAAGTTGACGTTCTTTGTTCGGAGAAGGTGCTCGAAGTAAACCGCCTTATTTCGGTGGTGTTTCAGGGTATTTTGGGCGCAGCTGAACTGAGTGTTTCCCACTCAGGTGAGTGGCTTCCTTTGACATCCCTAGGAGAGAGATTATTTCAAACTTTCAAGTTGAATATCACTCATATTTGATTACAGCCTTCGCATTCAGTTGTTACTTATTACAAAAGAATGATACATGGTTGATGATTGATGCATATAGCTGGACAAGGCATAATCATGGAAACGATAGGAAATGGACCAGCTTGTGACACTGGTGTGCAACAAAACACTCTTCGGGTTGTTAAAAACACTAGCAATACACCCAAAGGTGGAGTGGGTCGGGAATGTTGACGGGGAAGGATCGCGCTCATGTGGTGCGTAAGTGTTGGATTGTGTCGTAGTTCCCGCCTTCACACGCGCCATCTTTGGCTTATTGCTCAAGGGTTCAGCTTCCGAGAGGTGGCGTTGGAAATTACGTTGTGTTACGAGTTTACGATCTCACTCACGTGCATATCTGGGCCTCACATGTTTGTCGGTTAACAGGCACGTGGATCATTCGGTGAATGCATGCGCTCGCGCGTGTGTGGCATTGATTGATCCTGAACTTTTCTGCTATCTTGGTGTGGTGTTCAGGCTTGTGTGCTGTTTTTATCCTGCGGGTTGTGTTGGCTGCGACTTCGGTCCTTGTAGGCTAGACCTTGTCAGATTTGCCAGAAGGGGAGAAACCAGACAAAAGGCACATGTGTTCGTTGTGGACGGTGCCATTATGTCGTGTTTGGGTTCGTGTTGATGTTTGTTTTCGCCTGTTGTGATTTTGTGTGTATGTGTGATAGGTTTGTCTGTGCAATATTGTTGTTCACTGGATGTATCCCGAATCACTTGGGATGTAACAGTCGGACCTGTTCTAGGTGGTTGATGCTGTTGCGTCTGTGTGCGCCACCTGTTGTCTTGCGGTACAGGCTTTTGAGCCAAAGGCTTTGGTTGAGGGTCCTAACCGTTGTTCTGTTAAGCTCTGAGCGTCCTGACAGTATCTCTAACACACGTAAACCATGATACCACAACGTAAATCGACTATCATGCTGTATCGGCCGTCGTGCATGATAAACCGGGTCGCCCTATCTGCTGCACGGGGTAGGTTGGATAAGCGAAAATATGCAACTGCCAAACCCTCCTCCATCCCCTCCTTTAATAATCCCAGCAGCACGATTCCCAAAGCAGTTATTGCTCACTGGAGTCTCAATAACACGAAGACTAATCTGAGACAGCCCCCTGCAGGTAAGATGCAGTAAGATTCACTGGGAAATGGAATATGCGCACCTTCCTGCATCGATCGAACACCTCAGGACGGCCAGAACACCACAATGCACTCATCGCCATGGAAGTAAGACGCTATGGCACCGACTTAGCAGCCTTGAATAAGACAAGGCTTGTAGACCAAGGTAAGTTGCGGGAAGCAGGTGCTGGGTACACCTTCTGCTGGATAGGTTACCCGGCAGACGGTACTCCACAGCATGGTGTCTGTTTCGCAGTCGCTGACCACATCAATGCTTTGATGATAGGCTAACCGCACGGCATCAGCCCTCGAATGCTGTCGATGCCCCTGCCACTCGATCGAGGTGAGTGCGCCACATTTGTTAGTGTTTATAGTCTAATTATGTGTTACATTGATGATACAAAGGACCAGTTCTATGATCAGCTCTCCGCCACAATCCGGTCGGCACCGGTGAGTGACCGACCATTGGTTCTGGGTGACTTGAACGCTCGATTTGGGCGAGACTCGGTAGCTTGACCGGAAGTCCCCGGACCCTACGGCATCGGTCCAGTGAACTAGAACAGTAATCGCCCGCTCCATCTGTGTGCCACTCAGGAGCTGACCAGCTGGATGCGAATGACACCACTAAGTAGACTCACCCACGAAGCGGTCACCATCATTTGCTCGATTACGTGATTGTACGGTAGTGTGACATTCGTGAGGTGAGTATCACGCGAGTGATGTGCGGCGCTGAATGTAGTACGGATCATATGCTGGTCTAGACCAAACTGTTTATCCATGTGCGCGGGCCTTTTTATTGTGAATCTTTTGGACAACGGCAAAAGTTGTATATCACGCGACCGGAGAACAGTGAGACGGGATCTTCTTTCAGCGTACCGCTCCCACCCGCTTGCAGGACGCTGCCGTATCCACTACCCCAGAGGATATGTGACAACACTTCAAAGAACAGATCAGAGCAGTGGTCGTCGAGACGATCGGTGTGGAGCACAAGAAACGCCCAGGCTGGTTCGACGACAACAACGCAGCTATCTCCAGCTTGGGACAGAAGAAGAATGCGACGTTTGCTGCCTCCACAATCGACCCGAGTGAGGAAGACAAGAGAGCGACATCCCGGAGTGTTCGCTGTCAACTTGCCGACCGTGTTCTCGGAGTCAAGGAGGACTGGTGGAGGGAAGGGTTGGAGCTACACCGATCGCCGACAATACAAGCAGTTCTGCGATTCGCTTAAGGCTATTTTCGGTCGATCCACCCAGTCTATCATACCACTGGTTGCCGTGGCTGCCGGCTGTTCATGCACCCAACCAGTGGACGTCATGAAAATGTGCGGCAAACACTCTGGTGGTCTACTAAATCGTCCTGCTTCCGTCGGCTGGGCGACCGTGAACAGCCTGCTGCAACAGGCCATCGAACCTTGACTTGCTCTCGTCCCAGATTTACTAAAGTTGCAGAGTGCGATTGCTCAACTGCGCAGTGGAAGAGCTGTAGGCGAGGATGGATTGATGGGTGAAATTCCGATGACTGGCGGGCCGGCGTTGAAGCGCGCTTTGCCCCAGCTGATTCACTTCATCTGGGAGCACGAGGTGATGCCGTGAGAATTCAAGAATTATGTGACAACACCTATGTTTAGAGGTTAGGGTAACAACAGCTATCGGGACATCAGTCTACTGAGCTAGGCAGGCAAGGTGTTTGCAGTAATCAGCCTGAACCGTTTGGATGAGAACGTTTTGGAGGCCAATGTCCCCGAGGAGCAGTGTGGATTGCGGGAGGGTCGTGGTACGACCGGCATAGCGTTCGGTGCTAAGAATGCAACCAACCCATATATGCCCTATTCACGGATTTGCCCAAGGTCTTTGATTCCGTAAGCCACTGGCGCCTGTGGACGGTGCTTGGTGAGTGTGGATATCCTGGTAAGTTCGCCACTGTGATTCGAAAGTTGCTTGTGGGCATGAAGACCGAGGTACAGTTGTGTGGACCTACCTCTGGTGATTTTGACATCGTCGCTGGCGTGAAGCAGGACTGTGTGCTAGCTCCAACCCTGTGTAGGTAATATTTGGCTACCGTGGTAACGGTTGCTTTTCATAACTCTGTGGAGGACGGGGTTGAGTTAGATTACCGGACGGATGGGCGACGTTTCGGCGCCCCAACCCACATGCTTCTGTTTGCAGATGACAGCGCGCTGTTGGTCCACAGTGAAGACGAAATTCATTGACTGGGCACGGCTTTCTCGAACGCGGCATTCAAGTTTGGATCAGATATCAAAGAAGTTGAGACTTTTTCCTTCTCTTAGCCTTTTCTGTGTGGACGTGGTGTTTCTGCCCCTTCACCTCAAATTCCCCTCAATGGCGATGTTGGCAGCTTCGCACATTTTTGCTACTTGGGCAGCACCTTGTCAGCCGATCTGTCTGTGCACCGCGAGTCACGAGTTCGTCTGAGGAGGGTTACTGTTACTTTCGGACGTCTTGGAAGGCGTGTTTGGAAGAACCACCGCCTGAATGTGAGCACTAAGCTTCTTGTCTACTGCCCACTGGTGCTGTCTATACTGCTGTATGACAGTGAGATGTGGACATTGTACCAGCGGGACGTGAGCTATCTGAACCGTTTCCATGTGCAGTGTGTGAGGCGTACCTTGGGTACTCGGTGGTCGGACATGATTCCGAACACTGAGATACTGCGGCAAGCAGACATGGACGGGATGGAAGCCATGTTGATGCTGAATCAGCTCCGTTGGCTCGGTCACGTTCGTCGGATGGGCGATGGCTGTGTTTCAAAGCCGCTACCGTATGGATACGTGAGAACAGGTAAGCGAAATCCCGGTGGTCAGAAGCGGAGATACCAGGATGTTGTGCACGTAGGTCTTTCACGTTGTAACGTTGGTTTTAGATGCTGAGAAGACCTGGCGTTTAACGGACGGCCTGGAGGAATACGATCCGGACGGGCGTTCGAAGGTTCAACGAGTAGTTATTGCGCGATCGCGAGCGGAATCGCGGGGTAAAAAGATGAGATTGAGCCACGGTTCTGGATACGCGGCAGTGCAAGTGTAATTTCATCGCGCTTCACCATGACGCTTAAACCACAGCACTATTTTAGAGTTGAGTGGATGATCTTGTAAGTTACAGCTTACCAGTCTGGACTTAACATAATGGTGTAGTTAATCCAGGCTGTGCATGTGGACCCAGCAGATTAGCCTTTATGATCGCTCTCCCTGACGTTAACAATTAGTGCAATCCGTGTAATTGCTCTCTAAGGGCATGTGTGTTCAGCACACGGAGACCTCGTGGAGAGGTAAACGTTTCCAAAGAACGGGTGATCAGCCAACTTTTATGGATGAAAGCCAACTACTATAAGGAGTTCTTTGACCGTAATCCATAGTTTTTCACTTATACCCGTAGCAGAGTTTGAGAGAGTGAAACCCCATTCTCTACCGATTTTTGTTGTAACTGGATCTATGGACTACGAACGCGGAATAACGGTTAATGAAACGGCGGATAACGGAACGACGAATAGTGAACGACGGAGTATGGGGTATACGCGATCAGTTAATCTCTTCCCGGCCAACCCATCCACCCGAGGCTATCGCAGGAACACGGAAGAGACTGACCTTCAGACAGAGCTTCTCCATGCCGCTCAGCCCGAAGACAGCATGATCACAACCCCGTTCGTATTTTTGGAGATTGGGACTAGCAACAAGCAAGGTGAAAACAATGGACCGGGCAAAAGTTCAGACAGCGCAGGGTAGGCGTGTAGCCGGGATGACAACGACAGTTGTCACGAGGGCTTGAGATGCTCGTGAAGACCGGACAAGTGCATGACCCTGGTAACGGTGAGGCACACTCACACATGTACTCTGTTAGTCTTTTTGTCAGACAATGTTTTCGGGGTACTGGCGACTTCCCCGACCAGGGTTCGACTAGCACGGAGTTTCTGAACTAACCGCGATTCGAGACATGATTAATATCTCCTACCACGCACTTGGCAAAGAATAGCTGTAGCCATCTCAAACAAGCCTGTCATTACAGTGAATAAGCTGTTTCACAGAATTTATGTAGACGGTGATAAATTTATTTAGATTTCTGATGAACCAATACGTTTGAGTCGAATGACGAGTATCGCCTTGGAGATACAAGGATTCACTGTTAGATTTAGGATAACGTGTATTTCTGCGTGTGCCGGTCGAAATTGGTTAAATTTGCAATCTTAGCAAGCTTCCTGCTAGGCGTGTCCTTAAAAATCACTGTCCAAACAGAAAATACAGGCGAGGAAGATAAACGACATCGCCGAGATCGTCATCAAAGTGCAATCACTTTACACACTTAGTCTTTTTAACCGTGGTGTCATTGACCAGAATGCACTGGACAACACTGTACTGCTTCTGTGGCACATCCAATCAAGGTGGGTGTTGAGCATGATGCTTTGACAGTAATTCCCCACGTTATTGGCTTGAGAAATTATGGAAGAAACTTTCCGTAACAAATGAATATACCGTAGAAAATAAATTCAGTACAAAAGCTAGCAGACACGTAAATGTCGTCTTGCCACTGACTGCGACCAATTCTATGCCCGAATCTCCTCGGTGGTTTGGTTTTATCTCCTATAGTTGATTTATCCCTCTACCTAAAGATCCTCTATTTTTCCAACTCTGTCCAATCGCCACTGTCATATAAGAAAAATCCTATTGTAAAACGAAATTCACGTATTCATCACTTTGATCTCTCGAACAATCGTCATGGCCAAGTGAAACATCTGTCAACCAATCAGGAAGGGCCACGTGACCATTATGGATAGACGGAGGATGAAGGCAAAGTTGCGGTGACGTTCTCACATATAATGGACCAAACAAGCCTTGGCAATCATACCTATTGTCAACACATAATGTCGGCGCACATGCGCACTTAACAGCTCACAGCATCGACGTCGTGACAAGACGGGGAGTGTCAAAAATTCAGGATAGTTTGTTTGCTGTTCGCGCATCTCACACAAGTCTCACACATTGATGGACAAGCCTGCGACTTAGGGTCCACCGACGATCAGCCACGCCATAGATCTGGCCGCTGGATCCTAAAGCAGTGTGTATGGGGCCAATAGGACTGGCCACTGTTCGCATGACGTTCTACGCGTAGTCCTGGAACTAGGACATTCGACACGTTTACCATGCGACGTGAATTGACTGGGTGCGATACACCTGGATTATCGATTATAGTCGATTGGTCGGAAAATGGTATCAAACCAGGCCTGGTTTCAGCTCTGGTGGGGGGTGGAAGTAAGCCCAGTCGGCGGCGATATTGATTATGGCGCTTAGTGTGATGACAACCGTGATTTAATCTATCTGTACTTTAAAAAATGACGAACGGTAGTTCACTACGACCTGAACACTCGTAAGACGTATGGATTTTTATGGTTTGAGCAAAATATAAGTCACCAATTTACATTCGCAACCCGTTTACTTGCCAGTCCTGTTTTTCTACTCCTTATTGCCTGGGTTTTTCTGGTGGCTAGCTTCGATTGTGATAGTTTTTGTCAGAATTTTGTCTAACGGCAATAGGGGATTACAAGCTGTCAGATACCAAATAGATATCACACTTGTTGAGTCAGGTGAAATTCTTCTGGTCCGTTAGTCGTCTTGTGTTCGGTATGATTCGAAACGTTGAATTTGTTGAGGCATATTTGTTTGTAGAAAGCCGACCTTAACTTTGTCTTCATGTGTCGTTGCTGCGTGTATTAAACAATCCTGATGAATTTTATGCCATCATTGCACATAAAATGTTTGCTTTCTCTTTTTTTCTTAATTATCGTCGCCTATCCATTAAAACTTTGTTTCTTAGTATTGTTTGACCCCCCCCCCCATCACCCCAGTCTGCATCTGATAGTTTTGATAAGCTCATTTCCCGTTGACTGGTTCTCATTTGCAAACTCCCGTTTGGTTACTGAATTTCGAACGCCTTTCTGCTGGACAGTCTGTGTATCCCGTGAATTCGCATTCAAGGTGAGAGAGCACTTTTATCATGATTTTATCAAACAATACCGTGTAAATCTCATTCCTTTCGATTGCTTTTTCTCACGAATTTTTGGACTTCAAAGATAGCCCGATTAACCCGACCGTTTGAGTAGCCGCTATCGGAACGGTCGGGCACGTGTTACTGAATGAATTATCTTGAATCACCAGGACCAACTTAATAGTGCTGTCTATATACTGACAGGTGATTAACAATTACACTGCTCTGATGATGAGATATGGAACCTAGTGTGATTGACGGCTAACTCTCGTGATATTCTTCGCGATTTCGATTGTTGGCTCGGCCTCTCCATTTGGTCAGTCAACTGTTGAAAATTCCAATTTTTGGCAACCCCCCAAAACCAATAACTCGTAAGCTGAGATCAGTTGTCTGCTCTAAAGGTTTCTGACGATGTGTAGCAGGGAGCTTCGTTTGTGAGTAGTATAGTGTGTACACTCGGGAACTAAGGGGCAATTGTCAACGCCAGAAAGACGAGAGACCAGAAGCGATGATTGGAATAGCGTGTACACACTATGGGGGACGTGCCACCAGGGCGAATAACCGTATACTGCTCCCCAGTGTGCGTGTGGAGAAAAGCAAAGCAAATGGTATGTTGCGCACCGTTCCACGTGGAACAAACCGCTTTCCATATCGGTACGCAGATCCCCTCAAATGTGCAACGGACGTACAAAAAGTTGATTCCGGTACCCATATCCTCGCCACACAACGAAATCACCCACGAGCAAACACAACGATACCATTTCTGCTACCTTGGCGTGGTGGTCAGGCTTGTGTGCTGTTG
>QNGE01009655.1:0-12281 GCA_008508345.1 Paragonimus westermani
TGCGATCAAATGTGAGTGATGATCAACTTGAAAATAAACCAATTCCCCGACTACTCCTCGGTAATTTCAGAATGTGTCATGCAGGAAAGGTGAACAGGTAAAAGTTGGATCTGTCGTAAGAGTTTCGCTACAGACTGTAGGAAGTGTGACCGTTGCAACTCGTGTTCCAATACGATGGAGAGAATAGACATAGTACGAAGCCTACGATAGACTAATCAGATATTGTGTTGCTTGTTAGCTAGACTGTAAAGGATGGATCTATTGTCCGGAAGGATTACGGTCTCCAAGTCTGAATCCGCTGGATTCTTTTTGATAATCACGTCTGAATTATACCGTATCCTACTTGATCACACTGCCAAATATCTATCACAATTGTATGGAACGGTTCAAGTAGGCAACGTCATCGGAATGCAGCAGTCTGAAAGGAAACGCATCACAGTGCAATTAGTATAACACTTAAAAATCTAACTCGATTTGTGTTGGTCTACCGGATCAAGGCCCAATCTATTCGTTTGCCGGTCGTCCTGGTAAACAAAACTATCACAGCAAATCAGCCACACTGCTTAAACTAACAACTTGAGACGGGTATGAATGTAACGTATGAGCACTTTCCGAGAATCACTCAGTTTAGGTAACCGCACGCAAATTTCAGACTATAAGCAGACTAAAAAAAACCGGGCAGTTTTCGTTTGCTGTCTACATCTACAGTTCAATTCTGTGCTCTTCCCCCTGAAACAACAACCAACCAGGCGATTCTCCCACAACCGTATTCGATCAACTGTACAGCGTGGGACTCATTGTAACCTTCCGTATATTGCGCACAACCGGAATACAGTGTAACATCTGAGGTTTTTGAACAGTGTAAAACACGTGTTTCTGTTCTCTAGTTTACTGATTTTATGCTATCATTCTGACACCTTTTGTCAAAAAACCTGTGATTGTTTTCAGCTTGCTCAGTACATGAAAGACCTAGCGCAGAACATACTATTTCAGATTACAAGCAAGCCCATTTGGACCTCACAGATACATCAGCCCTTGAGTCCAAAGTGTCTTAACAACACACTTTGAGCCTGATATCATCTGTCCTGAAGTACTGACTACTGCGAGCTTCCATCCATGTAGCAACTACTACGGATCTTGCAAAAAGAATATGTCAGGGGACAAAACAGAATGAACTTGCTAATCCATAGCCAGCAGTTTCCACCGTAAGGGCGGTTGGGTTTACATTTGTTCTCAAAGCTATCTAAGTGGACCTCAAATGTAGCAAGTGATCTTAGCACAAGCGGTCGGTGACAAAACCCTTCGATCGAAGAGGCACATTTGAACATTTGTAATGAAATCACTTTCATCATCAACAGAATAGATCACCAACTGACAGATTTGCAACCGCCAAAGGGAGTATGGAAAGGCTACAGGAACGTAAAAGCTTGTTATTATTGGACACGGTTGCTGGCAGTGATGATAATGGGTGGGTGCTGACAACGCTAGTAGGTCTGTAAGTACTGGACCCATTGACTAGGAACCTGAATAAACATGCTGTAGGATAGTGACGATCAGAGACAGGTTTACACACGTTCGAACTTCTTCCAGTTCACGAAAACAGTCATAGCGCACGATTGTGTTTGGGTAATTGATGCCATCTGTTACATCATTGGTTCACAATCCTTTTCACAAACGATAATTCTTCAGTGCGCAAAATGGAATGATCCAACGAACGAGACTAATGATAGGCTCATCTTGAAGCATATGAGATATGTGATTCTCTCTTTTCAAGAGAGTAACTTTGTTTCACATAAAGTCTTTTTGGGTTTCTTGAGAATTTTCAACACAAATCCTCAGGTGTTCTGTTTTGTGAACCGTGAGGAAAAGGGGTGTGGCTCCAGCAAGCGCACGAGCACTCTGTCGATTCTGCCCTCATCTTCATTATACAGAGCATTTAAATGGATTTATCAGCCTGCTGTGATTACTATCCCCAATGCCGGACGTAACGAACATAATCCCATACATCCATATCGTAAGTTAAAAATTAATGAACGTTATTAGTACGCCATATTCCTCCAAATTGCACCACAGTAGCTCACACTCTTGGTTAATTAGAAGTGAGCTACTAAAAATCATAGGATCCATGAGATAGTCATTGATCGGAGATCGCCGAAATGCTTATGACAATCCAATTATTTGTAAAGTGGTTAAAAAAAACGTTAGTTGAAATGCGCAACGGTTTTGATGGACAATACCATAATGTGGACACCAATCAGGGTGCGAGTATGGAAAGATGTTCTAAAAGGAACTGAACCCGAGTCTGATGCTCCCTCTCTATGGTAGCTGTCTAGAGCATACATGAAAGTACGAAAACTGCGAGTGGTTTCGAGGGATGTTCAGTTTGAATGTAACCAAATTCTGGACTACTCATTAGTAAGGATAGAAACAAGAAACCATGAACCATAGTTCTTCAAGTGAAACAGTAGTGCGTTTCTTTTTATTCTAACTTGTTATATTGTTTGTTAGTTCGATCTTTCTGGTAAACTTTTGTTCGGAATGTGCCAAGTTGTCTAGCCAGATAGTAGCTGTTGTCTAATACAACTCTGACCGATGCTGTAACCGGGTTATCGACCATCAGTTTCATGTTCCCGACAGAATGTTTCAGTAACCGTGGCCACTCACTGGACCAATCTGAAAACCGATCCCGAATCATGACCTTAAAATTACTGTGCGACCCCAACAATATGGTGTAGGGAAATGAAGATAATTACGAAGAGACGAGACACTTTAGGGTAATTCTGCCTGTTAGGCAAAAGTCCGCCGTCACTCCCAGAGCCTATGATTGGATGTATTAAGAGAGGTGATGTTGAATATTGTTGTCATCCGATCGGAGTCACAGCGAATAAGGGTGGATACTGTAATGCTCTCATTACATAGAGGATCTTTTGCTTGCACACTGTGTTGGCAAATTGCCCCCGAAAAGCTGAATTTAGACTATTTTCTTCTCCTTGTTCATCTAGCATTACGGTTGTTCGATCTTTTATTCGTCAATGGTCATTGCTGCCTTGTCATTGTTGGTAAGAAACTATATTCTGATCACCGCCACGGCCCACATAACTTTTAATATCCTAATAAACGGTGTATTCCTCTTTTCAGAAGTGGTTGATTGGATAGTCTATCTGAATGTGAAGGCTACGGTCAAACGTGAGTAATGTTCAGTTTGAAATTACCATATTCATTGGGATGATGGGATGATGTCTGGTCTGCGATCGAGAAGCAAATTCGCCATCTTGTGAGGAGTACGAGTACTTTGAACCCAGTAAATTATGGGTATGCTCAAAAAATACTTAGTAAAATATAATTTTGAACGCCATTTGCATTTGAATATAGATTTCTTTACTTAGGTAGATTGCTCATCCAGGCCATCTTTGGGAAAATTTACTGGGTCCAAGGTTCGCTACTCACGAGCTGAGCACTAGTCACAAGGGAATGTGATTGAGCGTTTGTATGTGATAGTTCTGTCGTGATTAATATGAGGTCGGTGGTACAGGGAACAGCTCGGGTGTCTCATGAAAAAATTGGACCGTACCTGGACTAGTGACTTTGAAATGGATGTGTAACGGTGACGAACACTCATGCAAATGGATCTCGAGTCCGGTGATAGTTTTTGAAATCAGCTGACTAGTGTTCAACTTGAATGCAAAGGCTGTGATCATCTGTGAGTGATGGTCATCGTCAATTATACTGCATAAAACAGTTATCGGAGAGTGATAAGTGCGATTCATAACGTACTGGTTGATAACCTATGGAATGTAACACAGAACGGATTGTCGGCTCTAGTTCGTTCCAATATTTCAATTTATAACTCGGGAGAGTGTTGCTGGATCACTGTTTGTAGAGTATATTAGTGATACTGAACGAAACTCTGTCAAACTGTCTACGGATTATGGTTGTTGATGGTTGACTGTTTCGAGACATTCACCCGTTCTAACAAGACCGTTCAAAAATAATCTACTGATTCAATCACACCACACTATACCTAGTATTGTGTTAGTCGCTACATTTCAAACCTTTCTTACGGGGATGATGAACAAGCACTTGGGAGCTTCGGCTCACCAGATCAAGACTGCTGAATGGAAATTGTCTGGGTTGATTCAAGATGATGAAAGAACTAAACACGAAAAGTTAACTTGAAAGTTAACGTTAAAGCACATACATTTCCGAATTATTAAAATCATTGAGGTAACCAGTTTAAAGTGACAGTGAAGAGGACTAAAGGGTTATTTACGGGTCACGGAACTGTTTT
The DNA here is from genome assembly GCA_008508345.1 of Paragonimus westermani. Taxonomy (NCBI): domain Eukaryota; kingdom Metazoa; phylum Platyhelminthes; class Trematoda; order Plagiorchiida; family Troglotrematidae; genus Paragonimus; species Paragonimus westermani. The sequence continues at coordinate 4,289 of QNGE01009655.1, forward strand.
CTGCAGCCCCAGCTGACTTACAGGAGCTCTAACTTTTGTTTTGTGATGGATTGAAATCGTATCAGAGATCGTTGGTTCGAATCACCATCTGGCTGTTTCAGCCTAGTGAGTTCGAACAGGGATGAAACCAGTCACTGGGGGGTACAGGAAGCTGAGGATTGAGGGCAGTTCCCTTCACTAATGAGATATAAACGGCTGCTATTCTTAAACCACCAGGGTAAATGAACGGAGTCGGTTAGTGAACAAGAGACCATTAGACGAGTAAAAACCAACCTTCTGCAGATGTGAAGATTGCTATAAACAAGCAGCAGGTTCGCCCATTTACACCCAGAGGTATGTCACACCTATGCATGACAGACGGATTGCAGATGAATATTGTAAATTTCTAGTCACATTTGATCTTAATGCTGGGATTATATTCAGGCACAGTGTGTGAACCAAACCGAACTTGTTCAGCCAGGTGCTTCTCCAGCTGGCTAAGTGGTGTTGGTTGCTTCTCAAATCATTGGGTATACGATGGCTTTATCGCTAAATGATGTGAGCTAATTTATACAAAGCGCATCCGCGTTAGCGTATCATTAACGCTTACAAAGCTTTTGTTCCCCATCAACAGAAGACACGGTTTGATTTCAAGTTATTTAAAGAGTGTCTCGTTTGGGTTTGTTGTTGTCCGGCTTTTCATTTAAGTACCAATATCAGTAACTCTGAGATGACCGCCTCAATCAATATCCCGCTGACTTTGCACACAATGTCCAATCGGATTAAAACATGCAATTGTTTAGCAGCGGCAGACTTTTAGAGACCGTCCATCTGATCACTCATTTTAAGAGAAAAACTCTACCAATAACACTTACCTTAATCGGTAGTAGCTGCAATAAATCAGCCAGTGGTTATAGATATGTGGTACCGAGTACTTTACACACACGCAATCGCAAATATAGCTGCCAATGAGTGAATAATGTGCACAGTCGGTAATAACTGCAGAATACTTCAACCCAGCTATCGGCTATGAAGTGTAATGTAATGTCAAATATCACACATTAATTTTGTTACAAGCCTGAATATAAAGTTAAGCAGCGAGAAAATCAGAAAGGATAAGTTAGTGTACGCTTTATATAGTTTATACGCATATCAGTTCAGTGATGTTCGAGGGGGGGGGTTGGTCGTGCCAGCACGAGATATCAGTCAAACTAATTACAGATATGTCAGATTAACGGCCACCCAACTAGCCTATAAGCTTCAAACTATCTATAGAAGTGAGAGCAAAAACACGAGATGAATCACATCATGTAACACAGTATACACAGCAGGTATACTTAAACTTTCGCAGATTTAAGTCTTAAAAATTCGTGAATCTCACACGTTGTCCGGTCGCACCAGTGACATTTTAGAAGATGAGCTTAAATATCAAAGCGCTATTGACGACAGTGGCTGTAAATAATGTTTCACCGTTATAATTTTGACCTAAGCAGCATCAAAGCTTGAAATACATAAGAGAAAAAGAAGGAATTCACTGTTTTTCTAAATGTCAGTGTGGAAAATTGACCGATAAAATGGGGTGCAATCGGACATTCGTCAAAGCATGTTACGATAGAATATCGTTACTGATTTATTACGTGCTCTATTCTGCAGTGTTAGGATAAAAACCAGTCCGCAGTTCTGACCTCGTTCACGCCTCTGATCGCTTAGATACTTGTGGGAGTCTGCTAATTCCTCGCTGACTCATTCGAACATTTTGAAGAAATTTTGAATTCTTGTCCAGTTTGGGTTTAAGTTTGCCTTATTATCAAAAGTGCCAATATCAGGTGCCGTTTCGTATTTCATTTCGGTGTATAAAACAGATAAGTTGAAAGTCTGACCAGGATATTGTGATAACAGGATGGTCTTTTACTGATTTCGTGCTCTGCACGTCTTACGTGGTTATCGATCAGATCACTTTTCGAAGTAGAAGCAGTTTGAATCCGTGTGTTCGCTTCTCACTTATCCACGCAAGATCAACAAACATTCCGAAGTTACGCTCCCTGACTGTTGTACATGTAAATGAAAATGGTTGGTGTGTATCCTGAACAACAAGTTTTGACAAGTTGAAAATTTGTTCCAAGTAACAGGCTATTTTTAGACTCCTATAGTTGACTGTGAGATGTCGAATGCTGATGAAGTACGATGTAATTTTCTGGCCACAAGCGGTTCTCAGAAATGATACTTTGCCAAACAGGATACGGTTAACCTCTTGGGGATCGCGATTTCATTAGAACAGATATAGAGGGATGTCCATCGGCTTTAAAAGTCTTTCCAAACTGGAGACACTACCAACTCATATTCATCAAGCCAAAGTGGATCATCACAACGGTGATTTAAAAAATCCGAGATAACCTGAACTACAGCCTTAGAATAGGTGAACGACTTTGCACAATATGAACAAACAGGGTTTAATACACTTCAGTGCTTAATTGCATCAAAAGCTTGGATCCAGTTGTTACTGGGCTCAAGGAGGCTATTAATTGACTCATGTGAACCAAATTCTAAAGATTTAATTTCTTTAGGGACGAGGCTTGGTCTTCGGGAAATTACATGGTTACTCTTGCTGGTTCGCAGACTGGCATGCATGTCTACACTGTATCAATATAGGAGACAAAACTGGAATCCCCTCTTCAAAAGTATGAAGGACAGGATACCACTGAAACTCTAATAGTCAAACTACGTCGGTCGATCAATATAGCATGATGTGTCCTGGAAACTTCGTTAAGAGATATGCCCCCTTATACCTCCCTTTTGAGCTCGTTGATGGTATGCGCGCGAATTAGAACTTATTTGGAGTGGGGACACAGCGGTTTCTGTGCGCCGTGATCGTTATGGGATTGGCAACGCTTGGTGGCTTCTGTTGAACCCCAACGTTCTACTTCTCTGGCGTGCTTCTTGACCATTGGCGTTGTCCAGTAGCACTCCCAGCCGCAGTCTTCGATATTCTGAATGGGCCGTTTGTTCCCCAAACAGTCTGTTCTGATTGGCATGTCGTATCCAAGTAAGTGGGCCAACCTGAACCTCATGCAGTACGGTACCTCGAAGGCTTTGAATTCTCCCGGCTGTACGTGTCATCTCTAGCTCACAGTGGTCTCCGGTCAGTATCGGTTGACTAATTTCAAAGAAACCGGATCGAGTTCCATTTCTTGTAATAAACTGCCGTTCCATCGGAAAATTTTTGTTAGCCGCTGATGACATGTGAGTATATAGCAGATCCTTCGACTTTTGCAGTCTGCGTCTCATCAGAGCTTCAGCTGGAGATTTTTCTTCCGGAACCTGTTGATCCAGGGTCGTTTTGTAATTGAGGCGGAACGTTTAGAGGATGTCGGTCGTATTGTAGTAGATTATCAAACTGGAGGTGCAAGTACACCAACTCTTCGCGGAATACCTCATCGTGGCGAGGAGGCGCGTCTGCCGAGAGCTGGAGTACTCACACCTCCGATTTGGTAAACAACCAAAGTATGTCCGTCCCATTTGGATTTTTGAAGGGCTCTTTTGAACTTGTCCACAAACAATTCAGTCTGGCCACTTGATTGCGGATGGTAGGGCGGTGACCGTGTATGACTAACCCCATTCAACTTGCAGAAGTCTATGAATGTATTGGAAGCAAACTGACTTCTGTTGTCCGACACGCATGTCTCCAGCACTCGGAAACAGCTGAATATTTGGTCCAATTTCCGCACCGTTGAGGTTACCGACGGTGTCCCCATCAGGCAAACTCCCGGCCATTTGCTATGTGCGTCGACAGACACCAAGAAGCTTTGACTGTTTATTGGTCCAGCGAAGTCGATGTGCACACGGTTTCTCTGCCATTGGCCACGATTACAACACAGATTTCACTGGAGACTTGGCAGCCAGTGTATAAGCAGAACAGACTTCGCACAGTTTGTCGATGTCGGAATCCATTTGAGATCAGTACACATAATTACTTGCCAATGCTTTTATCCGAATGATACCTGGATGGCCGCAATGGAACTGCTACAGAACCCGTGTTCTGAAACCGGGTGGGACAAGCACACGTTCATCGAACAAGATAAAGGGATTGACGGTAGAAACACAGTCTGTTCGCTGGAAGTACTGGTTCATCTCAACAACAATGCAATTCTGAGGCCATCCGTTGCGAAGAAAGCACTGAAGGTGCTACAGAACTGGATCTCGTTTTGTCGACTGCTGGACTACTGACGCAGTTACGAGAAGGTTCCCTATTGGTTCTGCTGCCACGTAGTTCACATCATGATGCACCGAAATAGCCACAGCCGCATTGTCGTGGTTTTCCGTGATGCGTGTGGTAATCAATCGTGGCAAGGCGTCCGCCTGCCCGGTGCTGTTTTGTGATTGGTACTTGATGGTACAGTCGTAGCCAAGAAGCGTAATTGCCCAGTGCTGGAGGGGAGTTGACCTATATACTGGAATGCTTTTCTTAGACCCGAAAACTGTAAGCAGTGGTTTATGACCGGTCAACAGGGTGAAGTGACGTCCATACAGCATTTTGTGGAATTTCTCTACTGTGAATTCAGTTGCCAGTGCCTTCTTTTCGATTTGTCCATAATTCTTCTCTGCTTCCGTTGACGTTCTGGATGCGTAAGCAATTGCTTTTTCAGAACCATCCGGGAATTGGTGGGGTATGACCATGCCAGTACCCTAGTCTGAGGCACCCGAAGCTGTCACAATCTCCAAGATAGGATCAGAGTGAGTCAGAAGCAGATAAGAAGCGAGCATAGATTTAACACGATCAAAAACATTTTGGCATTCAACAGACCAGTTCTACACTGCATCCCTTCTCAAGAGCTGGTTTAGCGGTCCCAAGATACCGTGCATCGCAGGTAAAAAGGTGGTGTGGCGACTATCCATCCCTAGGAACGATCGCAGTGTTGAGACGTCAGTTGGTTGCGGTATTCCACTGATTGTGTCGACGGTAGCCAGGTTAGGGCGGCGGACTTGCTGGTGGATTATAAGTCTCAGGTACTTGATGGACTGCATAAACATATACTATTAAACATGAAGATGAAATCCAAATTCTCGAATTATACTGAGAACACGATTAAGTTTTTCGTACAAACCATGAGGATCAGTGCCCATCACAGTGACTTCGTCGAGATATTCCACTACTCACGGGACGTCAGTCAGCATCGTGTCGATGGCCTGTTGGAAGATTGCAGGCACTGATTTCACTCCAAGAGGTAGACGGCAATATTAGAATAATCCCCGGTGAGTGCTGAGGGTCAGCAGTTCTTTGGAATCACCGCCAGCTTCAAGTTGCAGACAGGTTTCAGCCAGATCGAGTTTGGCAAACCACCTTCCACCATTGAGCTCTACGAACAAGTTCTCAAGGACTGGAAGAGGATATTGATGGTCCTCGAGCGTGGCACTTAATCCTACGGAAGAATCTGCACACAGTCGGATGGAGCCGTTACCCCACTTGAGAATTAGAGTGGGAGTTGCCCAAGCAGATTTGAAGTTTGTCCAACTCTTCATCCACATTTGGTTGAGCAGTATATGGCACAAGTCGCTTTGGTCGGAAAACAGACTCGGCATCTGAACGTAGGTTGAATACTGCCTTCGCTTTAGTACATCAGCCAAGGTTTTCCAGGAACACATTGCTTAATTCGCTTCGTAACTTCTCTGTCAGGTTCTTACGAACGTGATCCGATTTCTGGTTTGCTGACGGAGCTTGCACCTTCACAATTCTACACAAGTGGCTGACTGGTACGTCCAAATGTTTTAGGCGCTCAATCCGGTCCCAGCCTAGAAGATTCACTTTCGAATGCTAGGTAGGATAGACCGTGCCGCTTGCGTGGACATCATCGCACTCGACCTCACAGTCTAACTCACCGAGCAGTGCAGTTTTTTACCAAATGCGTTCTGGGCTGAATGTTATGTTTTCTTGTACACCGGACGGCCAATGTTCTTCCACGTTTGTCACAAAATTGGCTTAATGTATCCGACATTGTCTAGCTGTAGGCGTGCCGAACTGTCAATAACCTTCACCGACAAATACTTTCGGCGTGCAGTGAAGCCGGGGTTAAAGGTGGCCAAAGCGGAATTCAGCTTCGCATCCCGTTTCTTCGGTTTCCTTCGGTGATTTCTTGGAGGTGATTTCTGAGTGACAGAGTAGAACGGCAACACGTCCCCTTGTGCCCAAATCTTTTGCACTTCTGGCATTTGTGGTGACTGAATGGACAGAACCGTACATAATGCCAGTCATTGCATTGCCAGCATGCAGTTGTGGGCTTCGATAATGGCTTTGCACCATGCTTCTCAGCTCCTGAGTGGCGTGGTCGCTGCGAAACTGCCTGGACTGCGGGTAACTCTAGCTGTTCACTCATGGTCATGTCAATTTTCAGAATGACCAAGCCTTAGTAACGTCATGTCAGGGTGCTGTTCAATCTTGCTGAAAATTTTGGCGCGGATGTCGGCATCTTGGGTTGACCATAGATCACAGACGAATATTAGACACTTGGACTCTTCTTCTGCCTTTGCCCTCGGCTTGATTTGTTCGCATTTCCGGTTCACTGCACCTGTCTAAATGACACAGTTATCATGTTCATTCTTCACCAAACTGAGGCATTGATACCGAATGATGAACAAAGATGACTGCTCTCCGAAAATATCCGTCAGTAGTTTCAGTGTTTCTTCAGAGGTAAGATCACGATGTATCTTTGGCAGAACGAAAACAGTGTACCTCGGATGTTCTGTAGTACTGAGTTTCCGAAGAACTAACCGCACCTTCCCCTCATCACCGATGTCAACGGACTCCATTCAGAAGACATCTTCCTGTCGGTTGAACCAAGATTCGAAAGTCACTCCGCCATCAGCATCACAAATAATTTCACTGATGGTGTTTGTGGTGGCATCCACCCTTGAACCAGGTTTGATATTTGAATTTACTGACATCATAGATAAGTTTCGCGTCAAGATTTAGATCAGCTACAATTGAGCGCATGTTGAGGCTGCCGGATCAGCTTCAGTTCTTCCACTGGGATCGTCATTCTCCGCGTAGGTTACTCGCATAGTAACCGAAGTCATCAACTATTGGATCGTCCCCTTCGTTACACGCTCAGTCGTTTTACCCAAAACGAGGATAAAGGGAACACTGCAGTACCGCTTGTTAGAAGGGTGGGTCAAATTAAAAGGTCATACACAGCAGTCAGGGCCTCAGAAAAAGTCCCGTTACAGGGGACATCAGAAAGCGACATGACGGAGCATGGTTCAGACAGTGCATACGAGTTTGACCACAAGGCTGTTATCCGATTGGCTTAGTGGTAATAACATCACCCACAACCATGCCGTCCGAGGTGGGTCAGTCGATCGATATGGCGTGACGCGTCCTGGCTGCTTCATTAGATGAGCCCCCTACGGTTGGTGTCATCCGAAACGGATTAGTCTGTCACAGTGACCGAAGCCAAAGGACGTCTGTGCTTGACCATCACCGCAAATGGCTTGCACTATACCGCTTGCGGTTCCACCCGTACACCACATAATCAGTGTAAACCCGAATTGATAAGATCGGTAGGTGTGTGTGTGTGAGAGGCCTTTGTATCCAGCCGGCTAATGCTAGTTCACCAGCTGATTGGTCAGCACGAAAGGGAAACCCATAGCTCTCGGAGAATGAACAGAGAGGGAGACTGAAATGACAAGATCTGAAATGAGAAGAAAGATATGTAAAATGCAATACAAGAAGCACTTCAGTAAAGGAGTGTATGCTGGTGCAATCAACAGAAAGCAAAGATGCAAAACAAAATTCAGATTGGAGTCCGAAAAAAACAAACCAATCATCATGCAATACACCAACAAAGCTGAAGAAATGAATGGATAGGAAAACCGCAGATTCACAAGGTTCCAAAAAGAGAGGTGGATTAGTTGCCATACGACTATGTGCTTGGCCGATGCAATCATAATCGGAAATATAATGGATATGGTGATAGGACCCACCTGAGCCTAACGTAGTCGTCGTCTCTTCGCCGACGGTGTA
>QNGE01009656.1:0-12278 GCA_008508345.1 Paragonimus westermani
ACTGCTTGGTATCCTAGTACCACTGCCAACAAACATAACTCGCTCTTCGACCACACAGAATCGCCCGAAAGAAACGTCTCACACAGGTAGAATGCACATTTCGGTCGGTCACTGTGCCCGGCCTCTGAGCGATATTCTTGCGTCAGTTTATCCCAAACTGGTGGTCTTTGTCGCAGGATGGTTTCACTCCACATGCGGGCCGTTGTCGCTCGCTCCCCACATATGGTAGCCACATATCCTGTCAACATCACTGGTCATTGTCCACACACCAAATCCTTGTATCTGAAACCGCTATTGAGAAAGACCAAATCAATTGATCTGATAGCTGCTCACGCATGAATTCAGTCACCATCACCAGGGACTTTCGGACTGTTTGTGTGACTGTTGAACCAATCACCCTGGTGCATCTAGACGCACACTCTTCCGGCTGACATGCTATAGTGAAATTTTTATTCATCGTTCCGCTCCAACAGCCCACGTGGCCGCAACTATTGGCCTCCGACAACCAGCATTCCCAACTCTATGAAATCGTGTTCAGTTGACTGCAATGTTAACCGGTGAATATGTGATACTGAAGAGAGTTGGTTCAAACGACAGTGGCAGTTTGATTCATCCATTATATGTGATTGGATATTCACTCAGTTTGCTGGGTTTCGAATAAAAGCCATGACCTCTTCACGTCTTGTGCCCATTCCCTAGAATGATGTGTCCGAACATCACCGAAGAACGTTTCATCGGTTTGTGTGTTTACTTGATTACTAGTGAGTAGTAAAGGGATGGGTTGATATAAACTGAACATCACCCACAATTGATTGCAACCTACATATTCGGATGGAGATTTTAGTCGACCCACATTGAAAAGAAACGTCCACTGTTGCCAGAGCTCATCAGTAATAAACTCTAGTCAATGTTCTCACAAACCACACATGTTAAGTGTTGAAGATTCCTCGCTCGGATAAACAGAACACGAGTTGGTAAGCCACCAGGTACAGAGTGCATTGATTAAATTAAAATGGTACAAGCATATAAGATATGAATTGTCAGAGGCAAACGAGCAATAACCGACTGACGAGTCGGTAACTACTTGTACACACGACCAGGCAGTTTGCTGCATGGCATATCTGGCATAACTTGGGATGCGTGATTGTGTGTGCGTGTGTGAGTACGAGTCTGTCTGTCCGATTCAGATCCAACACCCTCCTCTGTTAAGACATGTGCCATTCGTACGACTTTTCAGAAGGGTCCACGTTGGGGCACCGTATTGGAGCCCGAGTGCGTAGTGAACGACGCGTTTCGAGGATGGGATTTTCTCGTACAGTGTTTTCTATGGTGTTACTCTCAGCCACGTTTGTTAACAGTGCAAACGTGTCTAGCAGGATATCAAGAGGTAATTCATTGATGTCTTCCCGTCTATCGCACATGTTGCAGTTTCGTCGTCAGATGTGTCTTTTTCTTGCTGTAGACAGTGAGTTCATATAACACATGATCTCGGCGGCGAGCCACAGTTCCCGGCACCCAGCTACATCCACGGCCATGACATGTTAGAGCGAACAATGGGTCACCTGGGCGGAACTCTTGAGTCCTGGTTCCACGATGCTCGTTAAATTGTCTCTCCATCTTGATGTTGCGTTGGCCCGCCCGCTTGACGGGAAGCATGGCACCGAATACCGTTCTCATCCGTCGCCTAAGAAAAGCCTTGGTTGGTGAAACTCCGTTTGGTGGAGCCGTATTTGATGTATAACGTTAGGTACGCAAGAAAGCGTCCGAAATTTCTCACGCCCTTCTTTTCCCTTCTAGTTTGTGAAGACCCCCTTCGAATGTATCGGCGAAACGTTGTTGTCCGTGTGAACAGGTATACCCAGTGTTGGAGCAAGCATGCACAACAGGGTCTTATGATCCGTGCATAATGTAAACCAGCGGCCGTGCGACATCCTATGGAAACTTTTCACGGCGATAATTAGAGCCAAACCACCTCTCTCGATCTGATTACAATTCTTCTCGGCAGGTAACAGTGTTCGCGAAGCATAGCTGCTTGTCTTCTGGTGACCATCAAGAAACGGGTGTAAACTCACAGCTCCGATGCCATAGTCAGAAGCGTCGACAGCCACAATAATAGGGAGATTAGGGTCATAATAGGTCAGGAGGCAAGACTTGCTTGAAGCCATCCAATGCACATTGACACTCACGAAAGCAAACCCACTTGGTGTTCTCGTGTAACAGATTGTTTAATGGTGCTCGTAGTTGATACATGTTACGCACGAAACTGTTATGGTAGTTCACATGACCGAAGAATGACTGTAACTGTACTCGATTGAATGGAGAAGGGAGGTTTATAATTGCGGAGATTCTTATGGGGTCTGGACAACGACCGTTGCAATCGACGTTGAATCCCAGATATTTGATTTGAGGCAAGGAGAACCCACATTTTGTTTCGTAAGGTGAATCCGTATTCACGTATACGACTAAACACTTGTAAATGCGTTTTGTGCACATCTGGTGAGGGTCTCACAATAATGATATCGTCCACATAAGAAGCGGCGAATGAGAGCCGAGCCCACGAAGCATGGCGTCCATAATTTGCTTGAATATTGCTGGTGCACATTTACCACCGAATGGAAGCCTGTTGTAGCGGCACGGTCCTCAATGTGCGTTTATCGCTAGTAGGTGTTCACAACTATATTCCATCTCAACTTGGAGGTATGCATCAGAGAGGTCGATCTTCCAGAATATTTTGCCATCATTGAATCGAGTATACAGGTATTCTAGCACAGGAAACAGATACAGATGTGTCTGCAGAGGCTTGTTCAGACCCGTCAAGAAAACATCGCAAGATGGAATGGGACTGTTGGTCTTTTTCACTGCTACAACGCCGGCGGCCCAGAAGGAGTAGTTCACCTTTGTCGACACTCATGTGGTTTCTAGGCGGTCTAAATCAGCCTCCAGTGCTGCTGTTGCTGAGTATTGCACAGGATGGTTGGGACAAAACACTGGCCTGTTTCTCGGTTCGATGAACAGTTGAGGTGTAACATTTGTGCATCTGCCTAAGTTGTTCATGTAAACGTTGGGTAACCTATCTGGTAGCTTTTGCACAAAATCACCATAGAGTTTACTGGAGACTGCTGTCGCGTTGCAAAATGTTGACAAATTACTACTGTTGTGTGCGTTACAATCCGAATTGAAGGGTACATTCCACAGATCATGTTCGACTATCCAGTCACACCCAAAATATTTAGATAATTGTTAGAGGACATGTTGACTGTTCTTCCATGTTTAATTCGTGGTAAACGAGACCTGAGTGTGATATTCGACGCAGTATGTATCTGCGACGTAACTTAGTGATTTTCGATGTGAAGTGTCATATATTTGCGGTGGTGAACAATATCACTTAATGTGCTCAACACTACGTTGGACTGGTGACGTACTCGGAAGCCTTGGGTTGTTTGTCTGCAGTGTGATTCCTTGTGACCCATGTGATTACACTGTTGACACACATGTCTGTCATTTGGGCAAAATAGCACGATGTGCCACTGTCCATACAGGCAACAAGCGGAAGTAGCCGACACAAATGACACACAATGAACCACATATTTCAGCTCCTGAGATGACAAAACCCATTACACCACGAGTCTGGAGTTAGCAGCGTCAGAGATGTTGGCAGCTGGAGTACCCAGATCTATCTGAATGAATAGGCATCACTAATACAACGCTGCAAAATGGTCAAACCAGAACTATCGCTTCTCCACTGTGTACATTTGCACTTAACACTGTTGTGTAGACTTGTTTTAAAAATTTTTTGATAATTTTCTTTGTTTTCACATACGACGGAGCTCTAGAACTCTGTATTACCTACCAATCCCCTTCTTGTCCAGGACCATGGTTCACATCGTGAGCACAGAAATGCCGTTCAGAAATCCTTCACACACTATTGAACATCGCTTGAACGATCTACTGGATCGATTGACAGTGGAAGAACTCATTGAACAAGTATCGAGTGGAGGAGCAGGTCCAAAACACGGGCCAACTCCGAAGATTGAACGGCTTGTAATAGACCCGTATCAGTGGAGAACTAATCCAGGTGATGGGGATGCAACTTCGTTCCCTTTGCCAATAAACCTGGCAGCCACGTTCGACGTGGACACAGTACACCAGGTGGCCTTAGCAACTGGACTGGAGATGAGAGCCAAGTGGAATCGTTATAAAAGCGAGCACTCTTATGAGGTAAATTTACCATGAATTGTGTGTACAATCACTACGCGTTGACAAACAACAGTCGTATGATGATTAGTGGTTTGGGAGATGTGACTTCGCAGCTCAGTTAGTAGAGCGCTGCTGCTACTCGGCATGTTTCTGTCGCTGGTTCGAATGGGCACAGATCCCAAACAGTTGTTGATCATAGTCCGGGCTCGGGTTGCCTAATCGAAACACATGATCATAATGCTACATGAAACTGAACCTTTCAGCTCCCCTCCACTTATGTTAGTACAGCCCCTCCACAATCGCAACCAGCGCACCTCACGACTTCCGCATAGACTGTAGCCGTCGTCTTACTGTCTCATCGCAGGCCCACCTATCAGGGCAGTTGCCATGGTTTGATCTAGGTGTTGATCGCACACACCCCACCACCACATGTACAGTTAAGCGGTTTCCAGTACTGCGACTCCTCTGCACTACCATACACACGCCCGCGGTCACTATAACCTCACTCAACCAATTGGAATGGATCAACCGCATATGTTTCGTTGCGATCGTAGCACGGACACGCAGGATACATCTGAATCCGGTTTGGGCCCAAGTGCACGCCGGGCCACGTAGCGCACTCCCGACAAAACACTTCAAAATTCCGGTTGCACCCCAGGCCCGACACAGAAGATCAAAACTATTGACCTAAACTTTCCCAATGCCTACCGCTGAACTGCCGTCATCTCTTGGCAGATGATTGAGTTAAAATATGCTGAATGTAGCCCGCATTCCCATCGGCTTTTCAGTCAACTGCATTAGCAAAAACCCACTCTATTCGTGTTTCACAATCGTTCAGGCTTGCTAGTAGCTCATCCTTGTCACAGCCGGGGTTTATACTCCAGCCACACGCACGAGGCATTCATGCGATAGTGAGTTCACATTAGACACGACTGAAAATTCATACAACGAGCGCACAGGCCCACTCGCTATGATGAGATTGAAACTCCTCAGAGAGCTCTGAAACCTCTATGGGAATGAAGAAGGCAGGAAAATTTGTCAACGATATTCACCGTAGGACTCGTTATACAATGGTAGGTGCAAGAACCATATGCACATATTCAAGGTGTGACCCGGTAGAAACAATCGCACAAATCAACATATCACTAGATACACTCGATTTGAGGAGGAAAGAACATAATACAAGAATCGAAAATTCGTCAGAACCAAAGTTAACGTCCCAGGACGCCGAGTACAGGTATCCCATGCGGTGCAGACGACGGAAGAACAGATGCGGCAAACCGGTCAAACCCGTTCAAGTCGATCCCCGGAAGCAGTCTCATGAATGAACCCAACAATCTCCAAGGGGAAGGTGTCACAGGAATCCATTTTCTTCCATTCAAAACTGCCCCCGTCTTCGAGAAAATGATCATATCCAATCATAACAAGCGGAAATGTCGTGAAGAGACGAGAGGTAACACTCGCTATTTTTCACTTGTTCAGTCTCTATTCCGCTATGCTCATTGGTGGATCAGTGACCTTAACGAACGAACAGGCCATTAAGTTTGATTTCGCGGATGCTGAACCTGAAACAGAAACTATGCACGAAGTTTGAAACAATCGTGACAATCCCGACAGGTTTCCTCTAAACATTGTTCCGTATCCGTGCTTCTAGATCAGAACAAAAACGGATGCAATATTCACTTAACGATGTACAGTACGGCGATCATCTTCCCTGTCAACTCCTGCATTACGTACCAAATTTCTTGGATGGAAAAGCCACAAACAAATGACTAATGAAAAAACTATGTGTCCAGCCTCTACTAAGTATTGTCCAAATAAGACTTTAGCATATTCCCTACGCATCTGGACAGTCCAATTTCATCAGCGAATGAAGTGATCAAATTGATACAATCTGACAACATCGAAGGAGGGTCGAGGCTATGGGTGAAACACAAACACGACATCGTTGTGGTGACATATTTATGAGCGTGCTCGAAGATGATAGGCAAGACGAAATTATTAAAACAACCAGTTATCATCAACGATATGTGGATATCTGTTGCTCAGTAGAAGAAACGGAAGATTTATGGAAGCTTATAACAGCCTTTAGAAATATAATAATAATATTAATATTGTTCAGTAGTAATATTTTCACTCTTGAGAATGAAGCTGATGACCACATGCCACTCTGGGACGTAGCAATAACGCTAAGATTAGGTGGGTCGTAACGGTGGACTGTATATAGGAGGAAAGTCTGGAAGGAGCAGCCCCCACACTTTCACAGCTGTGTCAGTTAGTCACAACACATGGCTTGTATCTAGTCTCGCTAACAGCGAGAATGGAATTCAGTAGAACAGAAACAGACAAAAACATTTTGTACGATGGTCTAACGATGTCTGTTCCCAGAAACGCAATGCTAGAAACATACGAGGGAGACCAATGTGAGGTTGTGTGTGAAGCTAATATAAAAAAGATGTATATAAAATCACTGTTCAGAGGAGATACAGCAGCCGATCCGATAACACCTCAATCAGTTGATGAGTTCAGTAGTACCTGCTATGTCTTAATCTATTCACCTGACTGTCCATGTAGCTCAGATTATACTGGTCGAACTGGTAGTCGTTTTTCATGTGGAATTTGTGAACATTACCGGCCTGGCTTCTCCCCAGGACAGCGAAGAGCACCATACTGGATATAGCCCATCCAGTTGACACACAAACACGGACAGGACATTTCGAGTCGTCTGCCGTGTGCCGGCCACGGCGTCACGAAACATCAAGTGACATATTCTCTCTATAGCCAAGGCGCTTGCAAACCGATTACGCCGGCCGGATTTATGTGTCCGAAGATAGTTCGAACAAAGCAGATAGAAAATGAAAACTGGTAGATGCAAGCATTTCGTATTGACTCATCAGTACCAAACTTACAATAACACGGGTAGGCTTTTTTAAAACAATCGATTTGAGGGGTCGAAAATCAATAAGCGAGTTAGGATAAGACATTAAGTCCAGGGAAGGGTCAGGTTCACGAACAGTTGTTTCTGAACACAGAGAGCTGGTTTGAGTCGGTTAATTGCAACTGCTTCAGCGAACCGTAAGAATCTCGGGTTGGAATGGCGCAACAGGATTTTGAATGCACAAGATGGATCGNAGACTTTCCTCCTATATACAGTCCACCGTTACGACCCACCTAATCTTAGCGTTATTGCTACGTCCCAGAGTGGCATGTGGTCATCAGCTTCATTCTCAAGAGTGAAAATATTACTACTGAACAATATTAATATTATTATTATATTTCTAAAGGCTGTTATAAGCTTCCATAAATCTTCCGTTTCTTCTACTGAGCAACAGATATCCACATATCGTTGATGATAACTGGTTGTTTTAATAATTTCGTCTTGCCTATCATCTTCGAGCACGCTCATAAATATGTCACCACAACGATGTCGTGTTTGTGTTTCACCCATAGCCTCGACCCTCCTTCGATGTTGTCAGATTGTATCAATTTGATCACTTCATTCGCTGATGAAATTGGACTGTCCAGATGCGTAGGGAATATGCTAAAGTCTTATTTGGACAATACTTAGTAGAGGCTGGACACATAGTTTTTTCATTAGTCATTTGTTTGTGGCTTTTCCATCCAAGAAATTTGGTACGTAATGCAGGAGTTGACAGGGAAGATGATCGCCGTACTGTACATCGTTAAGTGAATATTGCATCCGTTTTTGTTCTGATCTAGAAGCACGGATACGGAACAATGTTTAGAGGAAACCTGTCGGGATTGTCACGATTGTTTCAAACTTCGTGCATAGTTTCTGTTTCAGGTTCAGCATCCGCGAAATCAAACTTAATGGCCTGTTCGTTCGTTAAGGTCACTGATCCACCAATGAGCATAGCGGAATAGAGACTGAACAAGTGAAAAATAGCGAGTGTTACCTCTCGTCTCTTCACGACATTTCCGCTTGTTATGATTGGATATGATCATTTTCTCGAAGACGGGGGCAGTTTTGAATGGAAGAAAATGGATTCCTGTGACACCTTCCCCTTGGAGATTGTTGGGTTCATTCATGAGACTGCTTCCGGGGATCGACTTGAACGGGTTTGACCGGTTTGCCGCATCTGTTCTTCCGTCGTCTGCACCGCATGGGATACCTGTACTCGGCGTCCTGGGACGTTAACTTTGGTTCTGACGAATTTTCGATTCTTGTATTATGTTCTTTCCTCCTCAAATCGAGTGTATCTAGTGATATGTTGATTTGTGCGATTGTTTCTACCGGGTCACACCTTGAATATGTGCATATGGTTCTTGCACCTACCATTGTATAACGAGTCCTACGGTGAATATCGTTGACAAATTTTCCTGCCTTCTTCATTCCCATAGAGGTTTCAGAGCTCTCTGAGGAGTTTCAATCTCATCATAGCGAGTGGGCCTGTGCGCTCGTTGTATGAATTTTCAGTCGTGTCTAATGTGAACTCACTATCGCATGAATGCCTCGTGCGTGTGGCTGGAGTATAAACCCCGGCTGTGACAAGGATGAGCTACTAGCAAGCCTGAACGATTGTGAAACACGAATAGAGTGGGTTTTTGCTAATGCAGTTGACTGAAAAGCCGATGGGAATGCGGGCTACATTCAGCATATTTTAACTCAATCATCTACCACCTCATGGGATACTTGTACTCGGCTTCCTGATGCGTCTACTGTGGTTCTTACGATTTTTCTGGTCGATTGCATCCAGATTTTTATGGATATCATATGGGACTGAACGTCCGCGTTGACGGATTTGTCCTATCTTGTAATTCTGCATTTCGTGGAACGTGCGTACAAAGAGCGGCCCGCCGACGATTTATTTTCGTTCATGTGCTGCGTGTCTTCGATTATTCCTGTCCTTCAACTTCTGCGTTGTGTTCTCCTCTTCTGTTTGAATTTGACATCATGAGTTCATTGGCATACATCCTGCGTGCTAACTGCCATCTGAGACAATCGGATTTAGGGTTGTCCGGTAATTTGTGAAAAAAATCTGCAAAACCTGATTTAGGGGACCTTCTGCTCTGGCTTGCAACAATGCCTGATTCAAATTGTCGGCAAACATTTCAGTTCGTCAGTTCGACTAAGGATGTTAAACTGTAGATCGCATGTGTTGTATGCCTAGCCGTTGGCAGTAGTTTTCAAAGATGGTGGATGTGAACTGAGAACCGTTTTCTGTGATCAGCGTCTCTGGGCAGTCCGAAACAGCTGAACAGTTCCGATAGCCCCTGTATATTGCTGTTTGTATTTGGCCGTCTAAGGTTGTTAACTTCCGACCATCACAATAATCATTAGACGGGATGTGTTGTCAACACTCCTGAAGAACGCCACCCGAGGTGGTTAGAAATTTAGGTATTACAAATTGCTTGCAACCTGATGTTACTCTCAGTTCAATTACCAGCAACATGTTAAACACGATGCCCAAGCTGTTTGATTTCACACACACAATATTTGTTGCGAATATCTTAAAAGCGTGAAATCAGAACTAGATTGGACAGCACACCAAATGAATATCAATCAAGGATGACGTGCGGACATTGAAAATTACTGTCTTCGAGAACGTTGAAAGTAGCCCTGACAGCATCCTTCTGGTGCACAAGTTCAGGTTCCACCTTATAAGACAGAATGTTCATCAGGATATCAGACTTCAAGTAGAAACGTACGCATTGGTTATCGACCAGAAGGTCACCGGAAGGTTTCACTGATGCCTTGCATTCTAGAACCGTCTTTACATCATGAAGAACGACACTATTCAGGGAATCGCAAACCCACTTTGTTTAACGTCGTTTTTCTCCGTCCGTACATTGAAACCACGGAGAAATACCGTTATTTCCTAAATATTCACTGTTTTCAGTCCACGTAAACCTTGGTTGAATTCTAAACCTTACACTTCGTCTATTTCCAACAGGATGGGAAAGGAATACATGTGTACGCTCCAGTTGCAAACCTC
This sequence comes from Paragonimus westermani, assembly GCA_008508345.1. Lineage (NCBI taxonomy): Eukaryota > Metazoa > Platyhelminthes > Trematoda > Plagiorchiida > Troglotrematidae > Paragonimus > Paragonimus westermani. Next base: position 10,155 of record QNGE01009656.1, read on the forward strand.
ATGAGACACCCTTTGTGGGGGCGAAATCAAGAAACTTATGGAGAGGATCCTTACTTGGCTGGCCAACTTACTGCGGCTTACGTGCGAGGTGTGGGTGGCTGGACGAAAACCTCACATCAGTCTGAGGTAAGATGGTTACTAATTTCTAACGAGGTTGATTTTTCTTGTTATTCACAGTGAATGTTTTATTTCTTTTCCACATGTTTCTGTCTTTGACTACATTATGTTATTAGCTAGGAAGCTCATCAAATCTCACGAGTACATTGTAGCTTACAAAATGCTTTTTGCAACACCTACCAGGGGGGTCTTTATCTGGATATTTAGTTCTCAACTCTATGCCTTTATGTTCTAGTTTATTGAAAGAGTACTAGACTTTAATATGCGGCCTAGACGGCCAAATCGGAGACGTGATTATTCTAACATTTGGTGGAATATCTCAACACAACGGTATGATGTGACCAAAACCCACGGCAAGTGGATTTCGGACTACATGGACGACCGGAGAAGCCATCGGCCAACGAAATTGGCTGAACTGACGAGAAATAGCAAGAAAAAAGTTCACAATGGAAAGCGTCAGCCGCACACAAAACAGGCAGAAGTGCACACGATTTGTGAGCAAAAACCGCCGGCCTGTTGTAGACCGACATTCCGGTTCATATAAGAGAGCACGCGTGTGGCATGCTATAGTGAACGGTTTTTTCCTACAATACAACAGAAATGATGTGCACAGCTGACACTTTATTCAGTAAATTACGACAATCTTGATATATACCGAATCGGAGCGGATACCCAGAAGTATAGACCAAGGAATTGGGGAGATGTAAACGCCGTCAACCTCCAATGTCGGCAAAGCCGAACGGAAAAACTTGAGTGGATCGGACGGGCAATCAAAACGGGACAATGGATAATCAGTCGGATTGATTTCAAAGATGAAGAATTAACCCATCCAGTCAAAGAACAAGAACCCGTCAGGCCGATTCGGAGTCAAGGTCCTATGGCAACAAGAAGCAGCCAATCAGTCCCCAGATCGAAGGCTCAGGAGATGTAGGAAATAACCAATCGGGTCTCAGATCAAACATTGAATAAAACAGGGACAGCCAGTGGAAATTCACGTCACAGGCAAAATAACAACAGATAGTGCCCAGTCAGAGTTCAGGTCAGAAGGTCATTCCATCACACTACACCAAACTCCATTCTCGAACCTATACCTTGAAACGCTTACGCACTGATGATGTTACCCCGTTTTCGTGAGGAAACGTTTGCAGCCTAAATGTCAAACCCAGTGAACATTTCCAAACTTAAATCTCCATCCCCAGCTACAAACAAAACCATCGCTGTTTCTAACCGTCAGAAGAGTCGGCCTGTATAGTTACCATATCCCATCAATATTTCGCCCAAGTTCTCTTCGCCCTCCCGTATTTCTTCCCATAACTGCTTTTGCCAGGTGTGTCACTTTGCGGAAACTGCTGAACGATAGACAGACACACAGACAGGATCCACGAAACCATTGGAAGCGACTCTGTAATAGTACAAAACATCCACATCGGGTGCTAATCTATTGCATGTAATCGGTACGGATCAGCAGAGTGAGCCCGATCATTTACAATATGCCCACCCTATCAGGGACAGACTGTTACTAACAACCAGAACCATCACGAGCAGTTTTTACAGCCGTCACTTGTGCGTTCAAAAGAAATTCTTGCAGGTTCCCCACCTCCTGTGAACAATCCCAAAACCTAACCTGCTCGTTACTCCGACCAACGTGTTGACATATACCAATCGCGTGCCTTATATATGGTTACTGGCATCCGGTTCGGATCAGTCTGTCAGAGTGACTGAAGCCAAAGCATGCCTGCGCATAACCACCACAATGAATGACTTGCGCAGCACCATTGATGGCTCCATTCACACACCATGTATTCAGTGTAAACCCGAAGGAATAAGTCCAGGAGACGTGTTAGTGAGCCTTCGTATCCAGCTGGTCAGTGCTGGTTTACCAGTTGGTGGTAGGCTAACTGGAAACTGAAATTCCTATCCTTCGAGAAATAAATAAGAAGACTCCATAGGTAAGGCTTAAACTGAGAGTGTGATTATAGAGTCGGGACTGCACAGAGTAATTTCGTA
>QNGE01009657.1:0-12274 GCA_008508345.1 Paragonimus westermani
ATGATGATGATGTTGCCCCTTCAATTGTTCCACATGCATACTGAGATATTAAAGGATTCTTTACGGCGCATTTTAAAGAAAATAACGTGTAAAGAATACGATCCTGAGGACTACTCAGGGTTCGTGAGCAGAGGTACGAAAGGTAACAGAAACTCCGTAATGAGTCACGTGACTTATGCCCAAACAATGCTAGGCCGTAGGGTTGATGTACATGGTCCCGAGTGATCCTTAGGATGTGGACTTACACCACAAGGTCCATGGTAGAGTTTTTCTGAGCGTCCAGAGCGTTTGCCCAAGGATCATGCCTATTGTTCGACATGGCTAAAAGTGAATTACCACAGCACCAGTTGATGCCTGCAACATTTCGTAAGGCGTCCTTTGGGGACACCAAATGTAGGCAGGAATACTGAGGAAGCATATGGTACATTCTTATGAATCCGAAATTTTCAAGTAACTTCCGAATGCTTTCTCAATAATACTGCCAAAACTATGTAGCCAGGATATCCTGCCAACATAGCTTCGACAGTAATGAGAAAACATCATATTGTTGTAGGCCTCATACAGTCATTTAATGCTCTTTACAGTGCATTTGACCCGGTTTGAATTTTATTAAGTCCACATGTCCCAACTATATAGCTGTAGTCAACGTCGCCATGATAGTTCTGACGAAAAATTCATAAAGCGAACTGTATTTTGAACGTAAATGTAACTTACAAGGAACAAGAAGTTTGCAAGACACAGAGAGTGTTTCACCCACGGATTGACGTAGGAGAACCGCCGCAACAACCCCCTACGAGAGTGCCGGCGCCCCATAAGAAAGCCCAGATTCACAGCCCCCGCCTACAATAAACAATCGGTCCAATCCATCAGATGGAAGATTTAAACACTATTTTGTTTGGTAATATTTCAAACACGGCATTTGGTAGATCTTGTGATAACTAGTTCACCTCTGTACAAACCTCACTTGGTTGTTTCTTACTCATCCAGCGACCTGCCGCGATTACCCATAAACTACTCTTTATCTACCCATTGCTAATTACCTCAGTGCATCAGAGGTCGACTTGGTACTGATGTTTCCCCATGATAGTGAAGGCAAAGCTTTGACTTGCTTCTGGACGTTGATATGATGAAATGCGCGAGCATAACATGTCAACACCTCGACATGGCATCATTCTGGTCAGAATTCCTCTGCTTAAACTAGTCGACAGTGAAGAAAGCCACCAAATAGAAAAAGCCATCACCAAACTGCTGCCTGAGCACAATGACCAACATCTGCTCGCCTATGACCTCATCTGTCAATAGTCCCAAGATATATCAAAAGGTTTCAAGTTCAAAATTTCAATCAGACTGATTTAAATGGTCTGAGAAGAAAATTTGGATCCCTCCTTCGTGGACGTGATTTTGTGAATCAAAACTAACCCAGTTTCTGATTACTAATTTAAAAAGCGAACGACTTACTTCCTCCGCAGTCCATGATGACGGCTCCCAGTTATTCGACAAGCATGAGTCTACAAGAAGCCCGGAGGACCTAATTGTTCTCCACCTCGTTCGAAAGAGGCGCAGGCTGGAAATCTGCAAGTACACTATATTCGTGCACGTGGAGATCCTTTAAAAGGTACAGGGGAACAAAATTCTCGATTAAGTAAACGAAACGACTGAGAATAAATATGCCATCAGCTTCTTCTGTGCGACGACCTGGCGGGAGATTTACTCAGACCCTTCATCTGCGACCGAGTTATTCATGGTGTAATGTTTGGCAGGCTGTAACGTTGTACTGCAGAAGTGACACCCTAATATTTTACTGCCAAGCTTTCAGCAACCATTTTTTACCGCTGAGTTTTTGTTACTAGATGCTAAAGACCGCATACACAATGTTGATTCATGCAGTGCGGTGAATCCTGGTCAGAACCACAACAGGATTATCAACGAAGCTGCTGCTAGTCCACCAGAAACAGTTCACACAAGCACACCAGATCGATGTTCTCTTGGATGCACAGAAAGAAGCCATCATCACACACATCTCATACACGAGATAATAGGGGGCTTAGCAAGACGTGCGAGCCTTCTGCACTTGTTATCGATCAATCCTTTTCCCACTACCCGGCATGGCTACCTCCTTAACCACGGGTTCGAAGCAGCAGCTCAAGGTTCCCGGATCCAGTCGGTTTTCCTTGCTCAGTGTCAGCGGGCGTCTGTTGATCTGAGAGGCAATCATTGAGAACAAGGTGTAGCACCGCTCTTAGGTACGATTACTCGCATAATGCAGTTTCAGATAGATGAGATTCACGCAGAGATTTAAAACGATCCCTAGAAGCTCTGCTGACGACCTCAGAAGGAAGGCTGGTTCAATAGTTAATAACCCTGTAAGAAAAGAACTGTTGCCTAAGAAAGGTCCGAGGACGAATCTTAAAATGTTTCCTATTATGTCCTCGCCGGCCGTCATCATTCGCTACAGTGAAGAACTTTTCTACAAGATCTACTCTAAAGAAGTGTGAGTATTAAATCACCGCGGAGTCCTCAAAATTCAAGTGGGTAAAGGTCAAGAATTCCAAGTCGAGACACGTAAGTTACATTACTCAAGCCCGCGACCATCTTGTTAGCCGCGTGCTGGACACGCTCAACAGTTAATATGTCTCTCCTCAAGCCGGTATACACGACCTGATTGGCATACTCGAGGAGCGGTCTTATATAAGTCCCTTGAAGCGTTTGAAAAGCTTTCTTGTCCATGCGGGGGAAAGTGCGCCTAATCATCATAAGAGCGGCAAATCCCTTTTTTGCCGCCATCCCATGGTGATACGTGAAGGACAAGTGAGACGACAACCAGATGCCAAGATCTTTCTTCAGATCGATTCTCATGATATCTACTGTGCTAGTTGCGCTATGAATCATGAAAGCATTGCCAGAATCTCCACCGAGTCACATGTGAGCACATTTATTGTCATTTTGTAGGATACTCCAATCGTCCGACCAGCGCTTTTGCGCGTCAAGATCAATCTGCAGTGGACTGGGATCAGTGGAATTCCAAATTTTTAGGTCGTCTGCGTATAAGAGGACGCTGCTGGAAATATTGTTTGGAAGGTCGTTGATGTAAATGAGGAATAACAAAGGACCTAGCACTGACCCTTGGGGAACTCTCACAGATGTGAAAAAGGGGGATGAAAGGTCTGATCGAGTTTTATCTCTAAAAGTTCTATTGTCAAGAAAAGAGGCAATCCAGCGGAGAATCTCTCCTTGAATATCGTAGGTTTTCAGTTTGTTTTTCAGGGTGCCGTGTGGGACACAGTCAGAAGCCTTGGCGAAATCAAAGAAGATAGCATCTGAGATGAAGCCATTGTCTTTGGCCTCCGACAGACTATCCATGAAACTAAGCATGTTTGTGAAGAATGGCCGATTAGGAAGGAAACCATGCTGAGTGAAAGGGAAGAGATCATTTGACGAGAAGTGATTGAGTATAGGCGCTCTGGTATTTTGCACCATATTGGCGCTTGGTTCAAAAAGGTCAGTTATTATTGCGTGCCAGCGCATATTCAGTTTTTAACATTTGATCCTCAAATTTACGTACTATTCTTTGTATTTTTTTATATTTGCTCGCTTTGAGACCTTTTGAACATGACCTTTCGATAAAAACGGAATAGCATATTCTAGTGATCAGTAAGTCAGCCAATCTTCAGAAATTGCCAGTCATCAGGCGATCAGCCTTCCGCAAAAATGGCATGATGACGGTGAAGAAAGGTGTAAAATCTTCAGGTTGTTCAGTCAACAACTCCCACACCCCTGCTACCGCACAGCAGATCAAGGCAGCTGATAAAACGGCAGTCTCAGCAGCAAATCTTAGCACATCACATGAAGGGAACAACAGCGAACCATGTTCTGTTTCCATTACCAATGTACTCGTTCTTCAGGCTAGAAAAATAAGAGAATTAGAGGCTGGGATAGCAAAACCACACAGTAAAAACGAGGAGCTTGCAGAGATTTCGCACAAATTATAAATGCCTCAAGTAACATCCGTCATCAGACTACCCCTAGTCATGAAAACCCCGTAGCTGCCGGAACGCTTATTGATACTGTAGCTACGAATTTGCATAGGCGGCTACGCTGTACAAGCAAAGTGGTGGTGTTCAACGGGCTTGACAATACCTCTGTTGTCGGTGAAAAGGATCTTACTCAAAGCCAGTGAGATGGAGAAACAAGAGAGCTACCCTTTAAGACTGCAAGAAAGTATAGCAGAAGCACTGTCCATTGTTGCTACAGTTCACAAGTGAACTCGTAGCAAACGAATTCGTCAGAAGACAAGAGCAAATCAGGCGTGCACAAAATTCAAGTCCATTAAAGTGTTTGTTGACAAGACGCCACTCCCAAGAGAAGTACTACGAGCCAATATTTCCCGAGAAAAGAACACAGCCAACAATCTCATTGATCTGGCTGTTGATCTCGATTGCTTCACGAGCTCCCCAAACCCTCACGTTACAGCTGGAAACGCCATTGCGTCGCCGGTCCAGGGAAACACTGAAAAACAAACCACGTCCAGCTTTGATAACGCCAGGCGCGTTCAAGTTTCCGCAACGAAACTCACGTCTCCCTCTCTCAACTGAGGCATTGACTAGAAAAATCTTAGACCTAAGGCATCCTAGTTATTCAGAACACTAGAAGAAGCAGCTTAAATGCCCTGATGATTTCGCGGTCGCGCGAGCATGGCCATCCACTTCCTACCAGAGGAATTTCTCTTCGTTATATGGAGTGATCGGAAATACCAACGGCTAAACCAAAACACCTGAACAATGCCCTAGATCATCAGTAAGCCCTGTAAGGTGCATACCAGAGAACTGTATTTCGGATTTGCAATAAAAGCGTAAATCAAAAGAACTTTACAAGTGTCATGAATTTGGCTCTAAGAACCACGTTCTCAGAAACGACGCTTCGCTGGTAAAACTGCACACTTTTTTCCCCATTGCTTCCAGGTCAATCTAGTACTGTGCTAGGGGCAACGGTAACCATCCGTTATCCAATAGCTCCATAGTAGTTCATCCTCCTATCCGAAATATGAATGCTACTAAGAACCGTGTTCCCAATATGTGTACCCCAGCAAGTACGTCGTCACCTGCTTATGCCAACAACACAAATGTATGCCAAACCTGTCCTTTTCCAGTGCACCCACCGATATCACATCAACGGCCACCTGACCCCTCCCCAAGTCCCACTCTGTCATCCCACCATAATGGCGCTTTTCCAGCACTTCCTATCACGAGGCCAAACTTTTACAACATCCACTCGATTATGAGCGGAATCTTGGTACATTCCTTAGATTAAACCTTTCCATTTGGTATTCTGCAACCCAGTGCCCCATCTGTCATGTATTTCTTTCGCAGTTTATCTGCTGTACCTGACAAAAGAATTTCGTAAGCTTATTACTAATGAACGCAAGATCGTTGGTTAGTAAGATGCACGTCTTCAAATCCCTTGTCTTTTTATCAAATTCTCATATCATGCTCGTAACTGAGAAGTGGTGCTCTCCTCACATCCCAGACGGTCAGATGAACATCGCAGGATATCACGTTTCGTAAGGATCGTCTCAAAGGACGAGGAGGTGGATGCATCATTTACTCAAAAGAGCAATTTCCCCGCAGTAACACCTGATGAGTCTATATTTCACAAACTCCAAGACTCGTGGTTACCGGTCTCTATTGGTTCTTGCGAGCTACTTATAGGATGCATGTACAGACCGTCTAATGCTGTGAGCAACAATTTGACTGACCTTGTGGAGATAGGGAATCATGTGTCCAACATGCTTTGCGAACACAAACTAATGGGCGGTGACTTTAACATGCCCAATATCTCCTGTACCTCATTCTCTGCTCCGGCAAAACAGGACGAATTCCTTCCATGCATTCAATTGAATTGTCGGAACCAACCTGTCCTAACGCCCACCAGAAAGGGGCATATTTTGGATCTCATACCCGCAGTAACACCTGATGAGTCTATATTTCACAAACTCCAAGACTCGTGGTTACCGGTCTCTATTGGTTCTTGCGAGCTACTTATAGGATGCATGTACAGACCGTCTAATGCTGTGAGCAACAATTTGACTGACCTTGTGGAGATAGGGAATCATGTGTCCAACATGCTTTGCGAACACAAACTAATGGGCGGTGACTTTAACATGCCCAATATCTCCTGTACCTCATTCTCTGCTCCGGCAAAACAGGACGAATTCCTTCCATGCATTCAATTGAATTGTCGGAACCAACCTGTCCTAACGCCCACCAGAAAGGGGCATATTTTGGATCTCATGTTTACCATAGGTAATTCTTCTGTAGAGATATCTGTTCTACACCAATTCCCAGGGATCGACCGTGATGTCGTCAAATGTCTGTTTGATTTCAGAGCACTGCTCAACGCCAAAGCCATTGACTACTGGGGTGGCATAGGGAAGTATTCTGGGTCCGTTGCTCTTCTTAATGTACATGAACGACTCATGCGGCGTTATTGCATATGGCAAGCCCTTTCTGTTTGCTGTTAATATTAGAATCATTTGCCCATTCCGCCAGGAGAGTAACATCAATTTCTGTCTAAAAAATATACGACAGGACCTAACGTCATTGCAGTTGTGGTGCGGAACATGGCTGATGTTGTTCTCAGCGAACAAACAGAACATTATCACTCATGGTTTTAAACTACCAATCTCACTAGATGGTTGTGATATTGATACAGCCACTCCGGTCAGAGATCTAGGAATACGGTACTCAAACTCTCTTAATTTCTCCGAACAAGTATGCTTCCAGGTAGCAAAAATTAAAAGAACAATAGGCTGTATCAGAAAGACGTTCAGTTTACCATCTGCGAAGCTGACGCCCTACAAAATGTGTTCGGCCTCAACTCGAGTATTCCACTTTCATTTACTACCATCTAAGCAAGTCTGATAGGCTGTGCTAGAAAACCTTCAAAGATCATTCACCGAAAGCTTATTAGGATATTCTTCTCAGCTCACCTACATACAACGCTGTGAAAAACTTGGTATTGATCATTTTTGGTTGCTTAGACTGAAGTCGAATCTGACGCTGCTGTACAAACTCATACACTAGGATGCGATTACCACAACGTTCACCGTCCACTTACAACACAGCCCTCCATATAGTCTAAGAAATAAGGGTTCTACCTTGCCAACCCTGATACTCCGAAAAAATACACATGCAAACCTTTTCCTTGTAAAGTAGTCCTACATTTGGAATAAACTTCCAAATGAAGTCAGAGCCAGTAACAACATTCAGCGTTTTAAAAAGGGTTTGGACAGCTTTCTCGCGTCAACAAGCACAACGTGTATCTTCAAACTCTCTGTATCTTTTTACGTGTGGTCCGAGAAACATTTAGCCGTCAGATGCGTAGTGCGTAGACAATCACCCTGCTGTCTAACGTATCTCAAGAACAGCCTGGTTGAAACGGTTTGTCATATGGTTTATTCACGATTATTTGGCACTTGGCCTACTGCACGCTCACCAAAGCATTTGCAACTCAACGTTAGTTTAATGACATGCGTTTATTCATGTATATGCATTGCCCAAATTGCTAGGAAATGTGAACTTGATGCTCAATAACAAGACCAGCAGAACGACGTTATGTGGGCCGGCCCTCCAAACCGCCAACACAATTCTCCGTTTGCCCGAATGAATCCCGAGTGCGAAATACCACAACAAACAGTAGATAAGGTTATATATTTCAATAATAAGATCGCATAAATACTTCGTCAAAAAAGCCCGCATACACATCGTTTGTCATAGTAAACGTTATAACCCCACATTTTCCCACCAAATTTGTGAAATTTCATTCTCTTTCAGATCCCCATTGATATCCACCGAGCGGGGAAATTTTCCTACGACGGATGACCGCAGGGAACATTCTCTTGGCTAAACGGTTTGCGAGATGTTCAAATTTTAACGTCTTCCAGTAATCGACGAAAGCCTGCGTCGAATCTGCTCAGACGTTTGTTGAATTTTGGGAATTTCCGCCACGCCTCGCCAAAGTCCACCGATATTGATATGTTCCGGACACCAGTTTCATCCCCTAATGGCAAAACACTCCGAATATACTGCGGTGGAAATCTCGATTCACCGATTATCCAAACCCCGACACAGCAGAAGATCTGACAAACGGCCACTCCAAATATCGCGTTGAAGATACAACATCATGATTGGACGAACGGTCTTAGTGTTGTGCCTGCCGTTATTCGCCAATTCATTTGTTCCATATTCCACCAATTAACATAGGGTTTATGGTGTTGCATGTGCTAATGAGATCAGCCAATGACAGGCTGTGATTTCTTTAATACTGTTGTACATCCGTAAATTCGGCCTCTCAAATCATGAATAACAATCGCTTACTGCTACCAGCACCAGGTCTTCTTATTACTTGCGTGGGAGGTTTCAATTCAAGTACGATTTCTAGGGCCATTCGCAGTCCTTTTGGATGGAACTGCTTGCAATTGAGCAATTAAATCTGTGTGCTGGTGCGAGTGAAATCGAGGACTGTGTTGTACGTTTTGAACTATGGTGTAGCACTCGACGTGATGTGAAGAAGGAAGACCTATCAGCTTTTTTCGTTACCTCTGGTGGTCGTAAATTGTATACGGTACTGAAGGATATGGCTTACCCAAATGTCGCAGCCTCGTTGCCGTTCGACGAACTAAAGAAACTGCTGCTAATGTACGTGTTTCCAGACAATTTCCAGACAAAAAACGGGTGAAGTTCAATTCATTAGTGCGTTCAACAAGCACGAGCCTTCGTAAGTTCATTCTAAAATTGCAAAAACAAGCTGCACGTTGCAACTTCGGTGACAAGCTGGTGGAGCATCTACGTGATCGATTGATTGCTGACGTCAATGACACTGATCTTCAGCGTAGATTGCTGGTCAAACAAGATGTGACTTTCCAAGAGGCCCGAGACATGTGCGAGCAGAAGGATGACGTCGATGCCGCTACAGCTGATTCGAACGTGACATTATTTCAGAAGACCAAAGCGCACACTGCCACCCGAAGTCAACCAGTGAACAGGTCTTCTCATGCACCCATCCTCAATCCCGGTTCAAAGAAATTTAACAAGTGTCTCTCGTGCGGTGAGTTACACTAACGATCATCTTGCTGATGTAATGCTATATGCCATGCATGCGGTAAATCTGGTCACATTAAGAAAGTATGTAGAAGTCAGAAATGTCACCTGAGTCAAGTTAGAGAGACAAGTGCTATAGAACCGTCCACTGTTGTTTATTCATTGCAAATGAAATCCAAGGCTGAGCAATTTATTCATAGATGTCCCAAGTTCAAGTCGGGATGTAAGTATTAATTTATTGTGGACACAGGAAGTAGCGAATCCATTATTTCCAAACCGCTACCAGATCGCATGGTCCTTGATTCTCAGCTGATACCAACAACGCTGGAAATACGCGGAGTTACTGGTCATCAGTTAGCTCTGCTGGCTGAATCTGATGTAATGAGTGTTGGTAATGATAATGAGCTGATTCAACTGCGCTTCTTGGTGTCGGAAGGAAGTTCAGCTATTGTGTGATTAAAAGCTTTAAAACAACTCAACTGTGCTCTTTCTCTAAATACTAATGACAAAATGGTCCAGGTGAAGAGTACCAAGCCCAGCTACGCAACCTGATTGTTCAGTGTTCACAACTTTCAGGAGGGGTAAAAGTAAAGCCAGCAAAACTGGAGGTGCAAGGAGACCCGGTTTTTCGAAAGCACCGAATAATACCTTATGGAATGAGAGAACATGTGCATAATGCTCTTAACAGATTGAAAGAAGACGGCAAAATCTCGCCGGTTAACTCATCAGCATGGGCCACACCTATTGTTGTGGTTGTGGAAGAAGATGGAAAATCACCTAGGATATGTAGTGAGTATAGGTTAACGCTGAATCCAAGACTGGAGAAGTGCGCGGCAGCAACTGAGGAGTCAGAGAATTTTATGAAAGCCCTGTAGGCTGCGATTAATGAAGTAATTACCGATTCACCAGGAGTACGCGCTTATCAAGATGATGTAGGCATATGCGCCGACAGTGCAGAGGAGCATGACAAAAGGTTGCCTTCACTTCTGGAACGATTCAGGGATAAGAACATAGCCATAAAGCCTTCTAAGTGAGTGTTCCAAGTGCGAGAGCTAAGTTCTCTTGGTTTTACCATGTGTTAAGCGATGCGGGCCGGACCCTGACCGGTACAAGGCTTTGGTTACCCTTATATCGCCAAGAGACCAGAATGAGCTGCGATCAATAATGGGATGTTTGCAGTACTGTTCTCGTTTTATCTCAAACTTTTCGACGAAATCACGACCATTATTTGCAGTTCAGTCAGCGGAAACATGGTCTTGGACTCAAAAAGACGAAATTCTTCTGCGAGAATTAATAAAAGTTTTGAGTAAAAGGCTGATGTTAGCCCCATTTACTATGTCTAAAGTTACCACGCTGATGACAGATGCATCCAGTGTTGGCACTGGTGCCGCGTTGGAACAGGAAGGATATCCGATCATTTGCATATCACGTTTGTTGAATAAGGCTGAGCAAGGATATTCACAAACACAAAACGAGACGTTAGCAGTCTACTGGGCTGTCGGGAGGCTGCATAAATATTTTTTTGGTATTAGATTCAAAATTGTTACTGATCACCAAGCTCTACAGTGTTTATTTGACCCCCACAAATCAATTGCCAAATCATCAGCGGCAATGCTACAGCGATGGAGTGTAGTTCTAGCAGCATAAGCCTATAAAATCGTTCATCGTCCTGGTAAACAAATTCCTCAGGCGGACTTTTTATCACGGTATTCCAGTTTTTCAGCCGCTAAAGCTTGTTTGCTTGCTTCGCCAACTAGTCTAATAAGCAGAGAGGACTTGATCAGGACAACTGAAAACTATTATGGCACGGTAATTGCCGCGAGAGGAGTTGTGAATACAGCCTGGTGGTGTGCTGTGTCGGAGAGATCAATTGGTAATTCCACCACCGCTACGAAAGACGGTATTAGACGACTTGCATAAAGGTCATCTGGGTGTGGAGAAAATGAAATCCCTGACTCGACAGACGTGTTGGTGGCCGGAGATAAACTCGGATGTCAAGAGCATTGCAATGAACTGCCACTCCTGCCTCCACAAAATAAAGACAAGGCCGAAGAATTGGACACCTTAGCCGGACAGCTACGTACCGTGGCAACGGGTGCACGCAGACTATTGTGGACCACTTATTGGTAATTGTCACATTCTGGTGTTAATTGGTTCAAACTCACGGTGGCCAGAAGTAATTATTTCAACCTCACCTTCCACGGCATTTACCATGCAAGCATTTCGTAAATGTTTCAGTCGCGAAAGCATTCCGCAGGTGTTGGTGACAGACAACGGGTCACAATTTTGTTCCGTTGAAATGAAACAGTGGCTTGACAGCACCGGGTGTCTTCACTTGCGAACGGCGCCTAGACATCCATGTTCAAACGGGGCCGCGGAAAATCTGGTGAAACCGCTCAAAAGTGCCGTGAGTTCCACTAATCCTAAAACATTTGCTGAAGTGGATGTGTTTCTCGATAACCTCCTGCTTCAGTACAGGAACGCAGCCCATTGCGCAACGAAGGAGAGCCCAGCGGTGCTATTTAAATCAAGGCGACTAGGAGCATCACTTCAGTGTGTAGATTCNAGGGGTAGTCTGATGACGGATGTTACTTGAGGCATTTATAATTTGTGCGAAATCTCTGCAAGCTCCTCGTTTTTACTGTGTGGTTTTGCTATCCCAGCCTCTAATTCTCTTATTTTTCTAGCCTGAAGAACGAGTACATTGGTAATGGAAACAGAACATGGTTCGCTGTTGTTCCCTTCATGTGATGTGCTAAGATTTGCTGCTGAGACTGCCGTTTTATCAGCTGCCTTGATCTGCTGTGCGGTAGCAGGGGTGTGGGAGTTGTTGACTGAACAACCTGAAGATTTTACACCTTTCTTCACCGTCATCATGCCATTTTTGCGGAAGGCTGATCGCCTGATGACTGGCAATTTCTGAAGATTGGCTGACTTACTGATCACTAGAATATGCTATTCCGTTTTTATCGAAAGGTCATGTTCAAAAGGTCTCAAAGCGAGCAAATATAAAAAAATACAAAGAATAGTACGTAAATTTGAGGATCAAATGTTAAAAACTGAATATGCGCTGGCACGCAATAATAACTGACCTTTTTGAACCAAGCGCCAATATGGTGCAAAATACCAGAGCGCCTATACTCAATCACTTCTCGTCAAATGATCTCTTCCCTTTCACT
>QNGE01009658.1:0-12271 GCA_008508345.1 Paragonimus westermani
CATGATTCGGAACAGTGATCACGTAACTGATAACAAACATGTCGTCCTTAACCTATATTGACCGTTTATCTGACTCACATTAGTCACTGTTTTCATATTTATTGTGTTGTAATTAGCCTGATGATCAAACACAGAAAACAAGTCTTGTTCGCTACTCTGTCGTTCTTAAGTATTTTTGTTTTGACAAAAAAACAACAAGAGAATAACGAGTGTATTGCGTTTACAGAAACACTGCGATTCCATACACACCTGTAGTCAACCACACAAGCCCTGCCACACACACACACATGCTTATTGCCCAACCAATAATCAAACCAATCACAAAACCCGGCTATTGGTTCTGGCAGTACACGGCCACAGCCACTGATCAGCGTGAGAGTGCGTCAAAATTAAATGCTTCCACTACCATCGTGAATAGCGCAGCGAGTATAACAGCAACCTTAGTTGTTTCAGCGCATTTCCACCGATTCGTCAGAATCCAGACAAACTTTGGTGAACGACGCATATACCCTCACTTTCATTGAGGACAAAAGTGGTAGTGGGATCGAAAACTGCACACGAGTATCACGAAAAGTGCTCTGATGTCTGTCCACAATTCCACCTTCATGTATATATATATATATGTACATATATGTATATACATACATGTGTATTTGTACATATATGTGCTTCGGATGGGGCAGAAGGCCGTCTTGGATACAACAAGCGCTTATGCCCAAGTGCCTTCAGGATTTTTGAACTGTATGGCGATAGACTTCTACCTCAAGAGGCCCCACATACAAGTGCGAGTATTATAAATCCAGCGAATTACACAACTAATCAACTGATCACGTTTGGGACACACATTGCTGTCCAAATATGTCAACCAAACAATGTCTTACACAAAGTACACAATTGAATCAAACAACGCCAGTGTTGAACATAGCAATCTGTCGTTTCGCACACTACTGTTACAACCTTCAACAGTCCTAGCCACTGTACCTACGAATATGGTTTGAAGCAGGAAATGTGTACAATATGTAATTAGTGAGTATCATATGCGCCTCATCTGTCAGCAGCATGGCTGTGCTTTGATGATTCACAGCACCGTCGCCTCTCTCCACGATCCGTATCACATCGTAAGGGAAACAGCGTGGTTTCCTGAATACCCTGGAAATTCCCTTCAACTCACCCGGTAATGAAACAGGAGTCTGTTGCTGTTGGCGTTGTTGAGGTATGTGTTACAACCTTCAACAGTCCAAGCCACTGTACCTATGAATATGGTTCGAAACAGGAAATGTGTACAATATGTAATTGGTGAGTATCATATGCGCCTCATCTATCAGCAACATGGCTGTGCTTTGATGATTCACAGCACCGTTGCCTCTCCCCACAATCCGTATCACATCGCGAGGGAAACAGCGTGGTTTTCCTGAATACACTTGAAATTCCCTTCAACTCACCCGGTGATGAAACAGGAGTCTGTTGCTGTTGGCGTTGTTGAGGTATGGAAGGCGACTGAGTTGGAAGATTTGGTGTGGGTTGACTGCCAGTATGATTTGTTTCGACTAGATCTGGACTCGGGAATTGACCAACACTGAGCAGGCGGTCGGACGGGCGTTGAACCGGTGTGGTCTGCGGCGGGAGCGTTGATAACAGCTGTTGTGCTTGCGACGGTTGAGATCGCTCCATAAGTTCTGTCGAAGCCGGTGATCGGTCGGCTTTACGGATGCACATCTCGGTTAGTAGACGAATGTTTTTAAAACTAGAATGATAAAAGTCATGAAAACAATCTTGAAAAACATTTGTACCGTTTTTACAAACGACAATTTGTAAGAACGGATTGTGATAAGCTCCGAAAGGTGAGTATGAACCGACATTCTGGAGGAGCGTCACCACGTGCAGTCCACAAAACCAAATTAGCGTGAAATGACAAATGAATGCTATACGTTTCAACCGTACCTCTTGGAGTGGCAAGTATCTAGGTCAAGTGTGCTGATGTGATATGCCCGAAGGGCATACAACAAAACGGTGAAAACCAAACGGTAGCTTATAAAATCCCGGAAATGTATGGAAGATGAAACAGAGGACCGGTCGGTCGGTCGAACATTTTGCTGGGTGAGTCGATGATAATAAACAGCAGTCGAATCTCGGCGAGTGAATGATACTCATACTACAATCGGTGGATAAAAGTTAATCAACCGTCTGAAAGCTATCATATGCAGTTTTTACGGCTTGCCAGTACCATAACTGAGCCCTGATTATGAAGTGTACCTCATGTGTTTAAAACTAGGTTGCGTACTGCGGAAAGCTGGTAGATATTGTAACGCGCGACCGAAACTAGTTAGCGCACACGGATCGAATTTGAAGTGACCGCTACGTCAACGCTGTGCACGGGGATCCCGAACCAACGGACAATCAGACAAACAAGAAGGACACTTGTATTTAAAATACCGCTGCGTGTTGCGTAATACATCTTCGGCCACAATCTGTCTACTCTTCTGGTTATATGTTACAGATACGTGCATACTTACGCTCTCCGAACTCACCTAGGCTATAGCACATCTCGTATAATGTTCGACTGTAGACCACCTCCGGCGAGTGAAATCTCCGTGGCCCGGGTGCATACGCATGTTTCATTAACTAAACAGCTGGACAAAAACAGCACAACATACCTCCGAGTGGTATGTTCATAACTTCTCCTCCTTAAATTTGAACAGAATTTTGCTTGAGGCGCTGTCACTAGGACCGAATTTTTGTTGTCCACGTCGTAAGAATAGCCAGCTTGATTTAGAAGTTCAATTTGAAAATTTGTATGATCAGTTAGCTGCCCTAACTCCGTCGTCAGCTTTAAACGAAGAAAGACTGAAATCAACGTTGGTGAACTCGTGCTATCAGTATCTTAACTACATGCCGCAGGTAAAACAGCTGTTGACGAAGCAACATTTAGATGCATTGAAGTGTTTACAAAAGAACGAGCGTATAATGCTGTCCAGACCGGACAAAGGAACAGGAGTCGTTTTGATGAACAGGATTGATTACGTTAGCAAAATGAACGATATACTGGCTGATAGCTCAAAATTCACGAGGATGAGTACGGAGAAAGACAAAACACCAGTTATAGAAAAGGCGATATCCAGAACGTTGCGTGTAATGAAACAGAAGGGGATAATTGACCCGGCCACTTTCGAGCGTATCCGTCCCACTGGAACAATAATCCCCAGGTTATACGGTCTGCCCAAAGTGCACAAAGTAGGCGTGCCTTTGAGGCCCATTCTAGATATGTGCAACTCGCCTTATCATGCTCTGGCTAAATGGCTTGCCGGTCTGCTCGAACCCATCAGGTTGGAGCTGGCAAAACACAGTCTCCGGGATACGTTTCACTTCATTGACGCAATCCAAGACCTGAACTTGAACAACCAAAGAATGTTCTCACTCGATGTTGCCTCGCTATTTACGAACGTGCCTCTGAAAGAGACAATTGACTACCTATGCGATTACATCGAGCGTAACAATAAACACGTGGGCATCCCAAAAGATGAACTAAGAGAACTGCTGGTGCTCTGTACAAGTAACGTTCAGTTTTTGTTCAACAACGCGATCTACCGACAGAGAGATGGAGTGGCAATGGGCTCGCCTCTAGGTCCCCTGTTAGCTGACGTTTTCATGAGTAAACTAGAAACTAACCAATTGGATGCGGTCATCGACCAATTTGCATTTTACAAACGCTATGTTGATGATATTTTTTGCGTTATCAACGAGAATGCTAACATGGACAGAGTTATGACAGCTTTTAACTCCGCTCATAGCAGCATTAAATTCACCAAGGAGTCAGAGAACAATGGTGAAATAAACTTTCTGGATGTTCGTATAGTTAGAAGGGAAGATGGCTCAATCCGACGAACTGTGTACAGAAAACAGACTTGGAACGGCCAGTACATTCACTTCGACAGTTTTGTTCCGCTAAATCAAAAGCGAAACCTCATAAGATGCCTGACGGGTAGAGCGTTAAAGATCTGCACCTGTGACACTTTACAAGCTGAGCTAGACTTTCTACAAGAAGTGTTCATGCAAAATGGCTACCCAACGCGTTTCATCGAGAAGGCGATGCAGGCGGTAGAGTTGAAACTTAAGGCACCCTCTGTGAATAAGAAACTTGCGTTTATTAGTCTTCCTTTCAAGGGAGATCCTATGGCCGAAGTTATCTCCAGAAAGCTAAGAAAGTCAGTCGAAACAACCTACCTTGCCGCTCAATTGTGTATCAGTTTCCGTTCAACGCCCGTTATCATGTCACATCTCAAAGACAAACTTCCATGTTTTACAACCAATTTTTGTGTGTACTCATTTGTTTGCTCGTGTCGAGCATCATATGTTGGTCGTACTACAAGGCGATTGTCGGACAGAGTGCGTGAACACCATCCTGCGTGGTTGAACAGTGGTGTGACTAAAACGGTTTCAAGCGCGATTGTTGCTCACTTGACCGACTCCAATCATTCTGTTAGTAAGAAAGATGCTTTTCGGATTGTCTATCGAGTGCCAAGGAATCGATCAAAAGGGGTGAGATTTCGAATGTTGACCGTTGCCGAAGCCATCAGCATCCGATTGCGTAACCCTGACCTCTGCGCTCAGAAGAAGTTCGTGCGGACACTCAACCTCCCCTGGCCCACAATCAGTCAGGCCCATGATTCGGAACAGTGATCACGTAACTGATAACAAACATGTCGTCCTTAACCTATATTGACCGTTTATCTGACTCACATTAGTCACTGTTTTCATATTTATTGTGTTGTAATTAGCCTGATGATCAAACACAGAAAACAAGTCTTGTTCGCTACTCTGTCGTTCTTAAGTATTTTTGTTTTGACAAAAAAACAACAAGAGAATAACGAGTGTATTGCGTTTACAGAAACACTGCGATTCCATACACACCTGTAGTCAACCACACAAGCCCTGCCACACACACACACATGCTTATTGCCCAACCAATAATCAAACCAATCACAAAACCCGGCTATTGGTTCTGGCAGTACACGGCCACAGCCACTGATCAGCGTGAGAGTGCGTCAAAATTAAATGCTTCCACTACCATCGTGAATAGCGCAGCGAGTATAACAGCAACCTTAGTTGTTTCAGCGCATTTCCACCGATTCGTCAGAATCCAGACAAACTTTGGTGAACGACGCATATACCCTCACTTTCATTGAGGACAAAAGTGGTAGTGGGATCGAAAACTGCACACGAGTATCACGAAAAGTGCTCTGATGTCTGTCCACAATTCCACCTTCATATATATATATATATATGTACATATATGTATATACATACATGTGTATTTGTACATATATGTGCTTCGGATGGGGCAGAAGGCCGTCTTGGATACAACAAGCGCTTATGCCCAAGTGCCTTCAGGATTTTTGAACTGTATGGCGATAGACTTCTACCTCAAGAGGCCCCACATACAA
This sequence comes from Paragonimus westermani, assembly GCA_008508345.1. Taxonomy (NCBI): domain Eukaryota; kingdom Metazoa; phylum Platyhelminthes; class Trematoda; order Plagiorchiida; family Troglotrematidae; genus Paragonimus; species Paragonimus westermani. The sequence goes on from QNGE01009658.1 coordinate 5,442, forward strand.
GTGCGAGTATTATAAATCCAGCGAATTACACAACTAATCAACTGATCACGTTTGGGACACACATTGCTGTCCAAATATGTCAACCAAACAATGTCTTACACAAAGTTCACTTCGGGGACGTGCCGTCGCGATGTATGCAGTGACATTTAGAAACCGATTTCCACATATGACGGAAGTTATTTGGCTTTGCATTATCGAGTGGAAGGATGCCCCTAAAACTAGTGTACCTTCGTGTATGTTCAACAGTAGTGCCATTCTCTATCACAGATAAGGTCAATGTTCGACAATGTCAGCTCAGCACATCAGCCTCAGAGCATTTGTATCGCGAAAAACGGCGTATATCTCCAACACTTAACACGCTTAAGATGAAATTTGAAAATTAGTTCAAGTTCATTTTTATACGACAGCACGTTATACGCACGTTTACTGATGACACTATGTTCTTCGTTTTTCATTGTTCCGTATATTACTCCATCGCCCTACAAGCCCCACCCATCCGGTTGCTTCAATTGCCAACCAGGCGTGAAGCGGTGTGTACATATTCAACCTGCACGTCCGACCAGGCACACAATTTCAACGCCATCAATCATAATCAACCCCGAAACTTGAGCATTCCCGTCGGTTTCCGGTAGTTTTCATTCGCATGCGTTCCATGCACCACCTGCATCGGACGTATCAACGTACTCCTAATGTTATTTCCGCCACAACATACTCAACATTCAAAACCGACCAAGAGGCATAACTGTTCTCCATCCACAAGCGTATAATTTCTGTCACAGCACATCACAGCCACCATCGGACTATCCTATGTCTTAAGCAATACCTAACGCTGGTACTCCAACAGGAACATGACTAGCATCAATTTCCTCGCCGCACAGTCACTCTTGTTTGGTCATTGGCGCGCAACCACTCTCGATCTCCACCGCACAGTTGTTTTTGCAACATTATATCAGACGCCTCGTTAGACCATACAAGATTGCTTGCACACGTTTGCAAGAAATCATTCAGTTTGTGTGTGCAAACCATGAATACCCCTAGGCCAACACCATCTCGCACCAAACGAATGCGCGGATAATAATACCGGCACCAAACCACGCAATCCGCTTCACTTCAGTCCATCTGACCTCCATTCGCACGAACAGCCTGGGGATAGCTTTCAGTCGCGTACTATTCCTAGGCGTTGTTATCAATCCATCGCGTTCATCGCATAGCCAATGTTTAGATTTCCATCTTGAGTACCAACTATTCTACTGTGTATCCACTGGAACTCCACTTACGTCACTATGGTCCAAAAAATCGTCCTTTTGAAAACATTCCAATACCTTTTGAAAACCGAGAAACCGTTCCAAATGACGTACGCTCAACTTCTAGCCCGCGTGAGCTACACATTTCTCTCAAGCTGCTCGCTTCTCGTATGTTGGTCTACATTTCAGACATGTTGAAACGCTTGAACATGTTCGCTGAGCCTCTGAAGAACTCATCGGAAGACCGCTCAACGAAAGTCCCCTCGAGCCCCGTCCTCTAACTTACATCCGACGTTTCATCCTGACTGCATTCGTACACCTTGCAGTTGAAACCTTTCTGAGTTTTCGCTCTGTAGAAGCCCAATGGTGTTACCTACGTCGAGACTCTCTCAGCACCCAACTGGCACACTTCGACTGCATTGTTGTGGAGTAAACCAACCAGCAAATCAGCTCGGAAAAATTCCACCTGCCTTCCGCTCTGCACACTACTCACACGCATTCATTAAGACTCAACAAGCATCATCATCGGTATGGCTCGCGACTGCTTTCTTCTCATGTGAGGCTCGCCACACCACAGTCACCACTCATGCGAATGCAGACTATCATCGACAATATTACATGTAACGCAACTTCCCCAGCCATTGTCACATTCACCAGTCTGTGCACTGAGCTCAGCAGTTTACACTAATTACACATCGGGTTAGTTTCATCGTAGAGTAGTGGCACAGAAGCGTACGGAGGGGAACATTTTGGTCTTCCGTATGTGTACTCATGGCATCGGGAGTGACATGAAAAAAACCACGAGGAGGTGGCCCACACATCCATACCTCCGGTTACATGATTAAAGGTTGTCTACCTCCACCCTTCTGGGATGGGCTCGTGTGACCTCTCTGAGGATCCACGCCACAACCGCATTTTCTTGCTTGTCTGTTCTGTACGCATGATTCTGTGTACGTCTGCTACAGAAGGCCTGATACGAACTCAGTGCCATCTGCTTCCGTCGTGTAACTAATCGCACGCAACCAATTCTTGCTCTTCTCCTAAAGACTCATCCATTATTTCATTCATCAAGATCGTTCAACCTGAACCATTGTTTAACGCACTCGAAGCTTCTACTCACTTTTCGTCCAGCGCGTTTCTTAGTGCCGCCGAGTGCGTTTGAACTCACATCACGCCTCTTTTCTTCCCCACCTTGGTTGCTGTCGTTCATCCCAAATCAGGCTAGAACTAACCAATTGTCATATTTCTTAACATTGTTAGAAATATACGGCTTGCTTCCAAATTCTAACGCGTTCTTTCAGTTCGATGCCTATTGAGACTACATTTCGACTGCTCTTCAGGAAAGGCGTTTTGAACTGTTAATGAACGAGGGTTGAGCGTATACTCACTTATCCACTACAACAACTATTCTGGATTTACACTTCGCTCAGTTTGTATGTTGCTCCTCTACAACCTACACGAACACGTGTTGTCCACCGCGCAGTTACACATAGTCTGAGGCCCCTCACCCCAAGTCACCACCATCATCCTCTCTCGTACACACACTGAGGCACCTCCTCCTTCAATGACAAATCCCCTACATTCAGCGTGCAACTCACGCTAAAAATCTTGTGAATGCAGCAACGGCCACAGATCGGAGACTATGAACGGCCCGTTGGGCAGACCTCGGTCTGTATTCTTCTGACTCCCGCTCTTGAATCTCCGGACGGCTGTCATGCTGGCTCTCAAACGCCCCCAATAAACGTGCCGGCCCCTGTAGGTGTAAATCCTAGCTCAAACAGCATTAACGTGAGTCATCAGTGCCCTCATTGTACAGGCTCCTTCAAAACCATTCCCGGATTAAACAAACACCTCAACACCCATAATAGAAACCCTACTCTCCAACTGACAACAATGCATGACACATTTAGATACCGTTGTTCCCAGTACCGACGGCTATTCACACCGGATAGGGCTCTCTCTCTCAACACTGACGAAGAGCCCATCCAATACAGTACAACGCTGATTTCCTCGCGCGTCTAACAACCACTTGATACAACTGGTCGTGGTTAGAAGACGCTCTACTCACCAAGTATGCAAATCAGCTATCTAGCCATAGGCCAATGATCAAAGATCTGTGCGTGGCAATCGCAATTAAAATGGAAGACCAGTCCAACGGGAACATCAAGAAGCCTCCACAATTACTCCGTTAGGAACGGTCAGCAACAGCTCCGACTTTTCAGCCTACACCTTCGAATCCACTAGTATCCGAGCACACCAGTCCACTGAGACAACCGACGATTCGACTTCGCCCTCATCACTCATTATTGAGACAACCCCTTCATCATCTCCTAATGTAAGAGATGAGGAGCGTGATGATAAGACGCCAACGATAAGCACAACCTCCGATAGGTCAACGCCGACGGTGTATACGCCGAAAGGGTCAGATCGGTCAGAGGACTCCTCTTCGGGCGTAGACTGGCTGGCATGTGGACGCTGTTAATCATGACATATTATACTAGCGGACCGGTTAGCTTACACGTGATTTTGCACTGCTTTAGAATAGGGTTGAACGGATGCAGAGATACAAGAGGGGTTCAATCCTGCTGTGTTGTCCCAATTATGTAGATCGAGGACAGCGGCCGGTGGCCGGCGAGGAGTGCTTTATATCCGCATATTTGTCTTCATCAATTCAAAAGAACGATTGGTGACACCAAAACGAGGATGGCTGAGAGGAGTACTCTAGATGTGCGGTTATCTGTCACGTTTCCATCCACTACCCTCAATTTGATCACCCAATAGTCGGTGAATCCGTTAAATTTACAGTCACTTTCAAGACGTGTTCCCTCATTATTCGTTCATATGGATAAAAACCACACCCCTCCAGCTCCGTTGTAGTATCAATGTTGCAGTGCCATTGTGAAGGATGTGTTGGATTTCAAGTGGGTGGTAGGTCAGTTGCGAACGAACTGACCCATTTTACCAGCATTGTGATGTCGACTAATGCCGTGTTCTGTGTGACAACCCATAATTCAGACAGCCGATCGTTTTGAACGCAGTGGTCCAGCCGTTTCCTGACCGCCTCTGGAAGTGCTCGGGTTGTTTCGTTAACCCCAGTCGATTGATTGATGGCGCTCGTGATTCGGCTTGAGGACACGGTTCTGGGAATTCAGAATCACCAGTATGCTTTCACTCAGTACTCCATGCAATTATCTGATCTGTTCGGATGAAACAGCTATGCAGATACTAAACAATGTGTGAGAAACCGTCCAGGTCCTCTCAGACTGACGTGGAGCCACGTGAAACACATATCGAGATTTGCAAACACGACTTGGAGACGTCTTGCCTCAAGCCGCAATATCGTGGTGTATTCCACAACTTAGAAAACCATCGCCACTCTATCAACCCCATTCAGTGCAGTTCACCAGTCTCGTCCTAAACTTGTGGGTCCACCACTTACATGCTCATTAACTGTTCGAATTCGAATGTCCACATTACACTCGTATCGGGTGATAAGGTTTTGCCCCTACCACCCTATAGGTAGCCCACGCAACCGGAACTGCACACAGACCGTTGCCGACCAAATCACGATATCCGTGTTGCTGGATGATTGACACATCAATTTGGAGGGTTCGACGAGACGAACCGGATTGTGTGAAAATTATTCGAATATCCACATACTTCCTGATCACGGAGCTCTTTACCACACGTACGATCCCGGACCGAACCACTGCTAGTAAGAAGCCTTCTTCAGAATTTTCATTCGTCGTCTCATTCTTTTCGAAGTAAATGTATACAACTAAATTGTGACTGCTCTTCCGAAAACGTGTTATAATTAATCGGTATGAAGCAGGTAAGGAAGGAAGTCCAAAATACAACAGTTTGCTGAACGATTGTGTGCATAATCCAACTGCATAATCAGGTCAGCCACCCCGGTTCTATGAGACACTAAGCCTCTCACTTATCCCATCAAATATGAATGCTTGTAACCCAAAATCTCTCGTTACGATGAAATATTCATGAGCTGTACCACACTAAACGACTAGAGCCGGTCAGTTGATTTCACTCCACTAAACCTGAATAGTTACTTGTAGCGAAATGTTAGTGTCAAATTCATAAAGTCGTATCAACGAAAGTGAGCGTTGCGACCACGTGAGAATGACATTTTGGGCGTCATAGGCGAAACTGTGATGACGGTACATCGATTGTCAGTGGTCAATTCTGTTCCTGTTCCAAACACTTCATTGGTTGCATGATGTCATGGAAATTTCAAATGGCGATCGCTTGTTCAATTTGTCATTGTGTGATATTCCAAAAGGTCTAAAAGACTATCAAACATAAGCATGCAGTGTTTTCATTAAAATACTGCTTCATACGAACTTCACACTGTTTTGTGTGTCGTGCAAACAAATCGGACAAAAACTGCGACAGTAGATTAACTGGGAACAAATTCAAGCCGGAATCTGTGAGGAAGGAAGGAACGTGGCGTTCGTACAGTGTATCGTATGGATCACAGTTTACATACGAACAATCGAAACAGGCATGTGCTGGCGATTCATGATAGCGTTTCATACAATGTGGTCACTTTGATTTACTGATGGACTGGTAATTGTTTCTGCTTCATGTGACTCGAATACTGTTCATTCGATCGGATTCCGATAGGTTTCTCAACCGAACCATTCCAGAAAATAATGCCAGCCTCGTGTACACGGGGAGGCACGTGCGTTCAATTTCCATTCGCCATCTCGACCACCCACTTATCAAGACGTTTCAAAACAGCTGAAATGAAACGCGTTTTTTCCTGTCTGACCGTGAAGCTCTGATCACCATGAAAATCAATTGAAGTCAAAGGGACCATTTTATTGTCTCCTAGCCAACTCTGGCATTGCTTACAAACGAAAGTGGTCGGACGTTTACATACGACAATTCAGTCGTGCCTACTCAAGGGTCAATGGCGTAACTAAACTATAGTTCAATTCTGGTTAACGTCACGACGGTATCTCTCATCCTCACTTTGATAGGAGCCGGCTAGTAAGTTTATGCGCAAGCAAAACCCACGATCCTATTACACTAGTAATGTACAAATTACTCACCACATCGAAGGACATCAAACAATTTCAAGCAAACCTGCCCTCCAATTGTATTGACAAGAACGGACATTGGTTCCAATGCGGTGTTTTAGTTGCCCATATCAATCCGTTGCGTCACCTTTTCAATTGTTCTGGCTATCTAAATTATGGTGATGGTGATGCTCCAAACTGCCTTCGGGATTTTGGTTGACCTACCAAATTCGCCTAGGAACTCTCACTATTCTGTCATCACTAAAGCCAAACCAAGTGTGTCCATGAGGTTCACAACTGGCCAGGTAAGTGAGAAAACTTCTCGTGGTTCTGTCACCCGCAGATCATGTAACCCGTCCCTGTACCACAGGAACAGTATCATATCCCAAGACATTGCTATATTCTCAATAGAGTGAGAATCCCGTACAATATTGTCTACTTGCTTCCTCCAATCATCCGAACCGTTCAGTCAACGTGTGCGATGTTCAATCCATATACAATAAGCTATATGAGCTTCGAATCAGAAACATACCATCGACACCAGATT
>QNGE01009660.1:0-12258 GCA_008508345.1 Paragonimus westermani
GGAGTGCTCTATCCTTCAAGCTCGTCGCGACTTTCTCAATTTAAGCAGTGGACAAAGCCACTGCTTTGCGAGCAGCCACAGCGTCTGGAAGGGTGAGGGCAATGTACGCATTCAACGAGCTCAGTTCTGACTTCATGTAAGACAGACCTCTCTGAGTATCACCCAGGGCTTTTTCTACCGTGGCTCTGCGCGCTAACATCCTTAGACGCCTTACAGCCACACGCGTCCGATTTCTGCTTGTTCGGGGTGGCAAGTAGAGGATTCAACGTGGCCTTCAGTTGGGTGCAACGATCTCGGAAGAGACAGCTCATACAGATAAATGGCCTTTTTGAAGAAGTGAGTAAGGCGTACTGGACCTCCCTGAGGCCAGTTCATTTAAAGTGGTACCAGTGTAGGCATGTCTGGCAGTGCATACCGTTCTGAACAGTCATGCAGCAGTTGAAACGACCACAATCAGTCGATACCTCCGATCCACCAATGCTGCTGGATCTTGTGGGTGTCATTGTGTTATGGTCTGTGAGTAAAGACGACAGTTGTTAATGAAAAGGAAACACGAGGCTAGAAATTGATGCGGATATTATCTAACAAGGAAGAGACAACACACAATGATTTATGCTATTCGACAACGAATAGCAATGACCGTATATAATTTTTTGATGCACTGGGCACCAAAAAGGAAACACGGGGCTAGAAAATAATATCGATACTCTCGAACGCGCATAAGACAATACGGAATGAGTTGTGCTATTCAACAACCAATAGCGATGATCGTATATATTTTCTTGATGCGCTGGGCACCAAAACAACAGAAACACGAGCGGACAATGACAGGGGAATGCATTTCCTTTCGTACACGAAAAACTGGAAAACTCTGATGGAATGAATGTGACCTGAAGTTTTAGTAAAATGGTACAAGTGATCTTTCCAAGTGAGATCTGAAAAACGTCATATATCATAACATTGGACGTAAAAGTGTTTAAATGGTTCATTATCGGTAAATCACTTCCGAACGTTGAATCAGCATGGCGGTGAACGATGAGAGCACGTTCAGAAGGATATTCAGAATGAAGTACCAAAAGTTGGAGGAGTATGTTGAAGACTTGTGCAGATTTCAATGGGAAAATTGTACAAGCTTTTTCATTAACACTTCGCAGACAGCTGCAAGTGCCAAGAAGCATAGAGGAATAGACCTGCCGCCAGGCTGCTCGTATGGAAGTGCGGTGTACAAATGCGTACACTGTTCACGGCGAACGAGGCCCCCCAAACGGTAACCTTTGTTTAACCAATTGTCACGGTAAATTGTAGTTTTGCAGATTACATTATCGCGCCGATGGATATCAAATCGAGAAGGCAAACTTGGTGCACTCACACGACTTTCAGGTTGGTAAGCCGAACATTTATCCTAGGAATAGACGTCTGGCTGTTGATGATGAACTGCATGTATGTGAGATGATGAGGCATTTTAAGAGTGCTCGTGAAATGAGGAGGTATGTGAACCGTATGTATGGGATTAGAATGCGTCGGCACAATTTATGTAATCTACGTGCGAGGCACAGCAAATTGGATGATCGCAACGGAATTATGAAGTTGCGAGATTCATTGAAAGTGGAAGGTAGCTATAGGTTTCTACTCCGGGACAAAGTGTTAAGGTTCGTCATGTTTGTACCGAAAGTTACACTCCAACTGTGTCCCAAGTATGGGGATGTCATTCTAGGAGATGCAACTCAGTTAAATTATGGCGGCTTTATACTATGGCATGCTATGTTGGTAGACGTAACTGGAGTTGGGGTGACGTTATTTTACGCACTTATGCCGAACCAAACCACTGCCAGTTATAGGATAGTTTTCGAAAACCTGCTTAAAATGATGCCGTGTATGTCTGCTGCTCGCACCTTCATTGTTGATCGTTCAGCAGCACAGATGAAGGCAATAGGTGAAGTCTTTCCGCATTGTACCATAGTATTCTGCCGTTTTCAATTAATGCATATACATATTCATTAATATACACATTTGTTTGCGCACACATACGTATATATACATACTCGTGTGTACACGTATATGTGCATATAACTGTATTTATTTGTGCTTTTCTCCAACCCCTCTGGGATAGCCCATTGCCCAATGAGAAAATTGCATTTCAAGGTCAGTCGGTGCATTATTAGTCGAGAGTCGGTATGCTTTCATACAAATATAATGGGAAAACTGGTATAAGGCGAGTGTTACCGCAAGTTTCAGTAAAATGTTACAAGTGAAAATCCCAAATGAAATGTTTGTAAATGTGCATTCCACGGATCCTAACATTAACGCACCTAGTTAGTGTCTAAATGGTCCACCGCAAGTAAGTCACTTTCGTACGGTGAATCAGCATGGCGGTGAACAACGAGGACGTTTTTTGGAGAATATTCAAGGAGAAGTATCAGAACTTCCGGGAGTACCAGGAGGATCTCAACAGATTTCAACAGGAAACGTGTAGCAGTTTCTTTATCAGGCTGCCCGTACGGACTTGTCGTGTATAAGTGTGTACACTGTACTCGTCGGACGGTAGCCGCCAAACGGTAGTATATTAGTAAAATTCTTATGAAATTACCTTTTAGATTCGCCGATTACGGCTGCAAGGCCCCTTGGGTAGTTTACTATCGCAGCGGTGCATATCGAATCGAAAAGGCCAAACTAGAACATTCACACGACTTCCAATTTGGACGGCCTAGCATATATCCCAGAAATAGACGTCTGTCGATTGCAGATGAGCGTCATGTGACTGAGATGATGCAGAACTTCAAAATCACCCGTGAGATGAAGTTGTACGTCCAGTGTAAGTTCGGGATTAAGATGCATGCAGACGACTTACGCAATCTACGTAAGAAGCAGTGTAAGGCTGACTCTCGGTGTAAGCTTGTTAAATTACGCGATCTGCTTAAAGCAGAAGGACAGTATTGCTTTCTGTTAGGGGAGAAGTATTCGCGGTTCGCTTTCTTCGTTCCGAAAGGTTCTTTCCAGCTCTGTCCTAAATTTACGGACGTCATTTTGGCGGACGCCACTCATCAGTTAATCTACGGGGGCTTCATACTGTGGCACGCCATGTTGGTAGATGTAACTGGCGTAGGTGTGACGTTTTTTAACGCACTGATGCCTAATGAAACGACGGCCAGTTACCGCATAGTTTTACAACGTATGCTCAAAATGTTACCTTGCACGTCAGCAGTGCAAACTTTCGTCGTTGATCGTTCGCCTGCACAGTGGCGAGCAATTCGCGAAGTTTATCCTAGGTGTGCCACTGTATTTTGCCGTTTTCACTTGATGAATGATGTCTCACGGCGATGTCGTCACTTAGTAGGCTTAGACACGTATCAAGAAAACCGCGTATACCAATGGACACGTAACATGGTATACACGGGGAACGTATCACAGTTTAACAGGTCACTGCAGGCTATCAAGTCTGTAAGCCGGGAAGCTTTCGACTACCTTTGTAAGACATGGCTCGTCTGCAAATCTGGCTGGGCCTCTCATTTGCTAACAGGGACCGTTCTCCTCGGTAACTATACAACCAACCGAGTGGAGAACGAGAATAGGCACATTAAAAGTGCTGTATGTGAACGTTCAACAGTATATGAGTTAATGAAACATATTGTTGAACGTTCAAAGAGTATGTTTTCTGATCGTTTGTGCGCTGCTGGTATACAACGTATGAAGTTGTTTACACCGCCAGTAGGATATGAAAACCTTTGTGCACTTCTGAAACCGTTATCAGAATTTGCAAGATGTGTTTTCCTGAAGCATTTCGATAATAGTCGAATAGAAGACGTCAGCTACGAGAAAGGGATGTGGAATATTAGGTGTGAAAAGCAGCGAACGTTTCACGTTGCCGTAGGTGAAAATAGTAGATGTGATTGCAGCTTCTTTTCACAATGGATGATGCCGTGTAGCCATCTAGTCGCAGTTTACCGCGTAATCGACAGACCGATCGGTAGGTTAGCGGAGAAGTGTAGATGGACATTACCCGACACTGCCCCCACTGAGGTTGCACCCAGTGATATACAGGAACCAGTAGTATGCATGCCCACTCCGGTGGCACATTCCCGTTTAGATAGAATCCGAAACGCGGAAGATGCATGCCAAGATCTTGCTGTTACTTTGGGCTGCATGAGTGATGACAATAACAACAAGCATGTTGCGACGATCCGTGGGATAAATGAGTTGTTATCCAGGCATCCAGATCTCATACTGCACTGTTCACTCCCTGGACGAGAGACCGTGCAAATAAGCGGGAGGAAGTCTTTTGATAACTTGTGGTCCGAGATTAAGGCACGACCAGCCGATAACTGGTACGACTGCTTCGCCGTTCCACAGGAACAGCCACAGGTAAAACGGGCTAGGAAATGCTTGATAAGCGACTCAAATATTCCCCCGTGCAGCGTTTTCCCTCCTACAAACCATAAATGTCTGAACCCCTCCATACCATCCACTAGCAAGGCGGTATGTCAGTCAGATGAGTTGAGTCACACGCCTCCGATCCCCACCACGTGTGTCTCATTTGTTTCCACAGGGCGCAGGAAGTCCGCACTTGGAAGTCGAGTGACTGACGATAGTTTGCCGCAGATAGAAGTTATAGGGGATCCCTTAGAAACAGCGCGTGTTAGGCGAGTTATTACAGGTGGCTTAAAGCAATTCAAAACAAAGATGAGGGAACGTATTGTAAGGAAGATGGCCTTGAAGCCGGTAAACAACGACGTTTGTCAGATATGCTACCAGAAGGAAGATCCTGTGGACTTAGACGAGGACAACGTCGATTGGGTCCAATGTTCAAAGTGCTGCTGTTGGTACCATCATTCCTGTGCTGACTACCACAACTCCGACGTCGACTTCATCTGCCTGGACTGTGATACAATTCAGCAGCCGACCTGAACCACGGCCCCATTGTCCTTCTCAGGACAACCTGGAATGACCCCACGGCCCTCTTTAGGGCCACTTACAACCTGATTTCCATCCCGAGCCCTGCTCACTGATTGTTAACATGCGTACGATTGTTCCCTTAGGGCAAACGATGAGGGTCACTGAGTCTTATTTCAGTGACAGCCTCCTGGGTCCATAGCCGACTGGCAATAGCATATTCCGTGGACAGGTGACGAGGGTCACTGAGACGTATATATATATATATACTTATGTACGTATTCATATAGGTATGGATGTGGAGTTATATTTCCATTTATATATATATATATATATATATATATATACATGGGTATATGCATATATACATTTATGCATATGTATACTTATGTACGTAGACGTATGTATATATTTATATACATACATGTTTATAAATATATATATTTTTATATTGATGAACGTATTCATATACGTATGGATGTGGAGTTATATTTCCATTTATATATATATATATATATGTCAGGAAATATAACTCCCCATCCATACCTATATGAATACGTTTATCAATATATATTTATACACATATATGTATATATACGTATATATATATATGTATATGCATATATACATTTATGCATACGTATACTTATGTACGTAGACGTATGTATATATTTATATACATATATGTTTATAAATATATATATTTTCATATTGATGAACGTATTCATATACGTATGGATGTGGAGTTATATTTCCATTTATATATATATATATATATCAGGAAATATAACTCCACATCCATACCTATATGAATACGTTTATCAATATATATTTATACACATATATATATATATACGTATATATATATATATATATGCATATATACATTTATGCATACGTATACTTATGTACGTAGACGTATGTATATATTTATATACATATATGTTTATAAATATATATATTTTTATATTGATGAACGTATTCATATACGTATGGATGTGGAGTTATATTTCCATATATATATATATATATATATAAAATACATATATATCATTTTATTATTATTAATATTACATTTACATCTATATGGAAATAAAATATTAATCATAATATAATATTTATGTAATATATATATAGATGTATACGGGAATATAACTCCACATCCATATCTATATGAATACGTTCATCAGTACACATACAAATATCTATATACGTATATATATATATATATTTACGTACATACATATACATATGCATACATATATTGCATACATACGTCTACGTATATAAGTATACATATGTATACATGCATATACCTATGTGTACACATAAATATACGTATATATATATTTATATACATATATATATACATATAGGTATATGCAAATATATATACGTATATATAAACATATTTTTTCAAAATATACCTATACATCAGTCACCACGTGCTTTCACATGTTCGCAAATATTTCACCATACACCTTAGGTATTTCTGGTATATTTAGTCTACATATATATTTAATATTGGTCGTACATATTACACATATGTCTGCTAACGGCGTACGGCTTGGTCAACCAATGAGAAAATTCGGCTTCAAGGTCACGCAGTGCATTATTTAGCGGTTCAAATTATTTTTTCCCGGGTATGAAAGGAAACCGGCTCCCTTATTAGTCCATTCCAATTTGAGTCTCGCGGGTACGAAAGGAAATGCGCTCCCCAATCAAAGCGAGGAAATTTCGAGTTACCCGCGTCACAGAAACAATACGTACAAACATGAGCCGAAGGCCCAGTGACCCATGCACATGAATAACACAAACGTAAAATAACACGGCACTGACAACATAGCAGCAAGCTCCATTACACAATTCACATCAAATTCATGTGTGCATGCGGGTTCCGACTGTGCGCCACAAAGCGCAATTTCCTCAATAGGCAACTGGTTATCTAAGATGCCGATTATGAAATGCACGTTCGTGCACACATAAATTCGAAGAAATCCTCAGAGTAAAAAGATGTGCACGTAAATAAGTTGAGCATGAAATCGTGAGATTCGACGGATAGTTGTTCGTTTCCTGAGATTCTGTATTTTCGTGTGCACAGCAATGAATATGTGCATAAAGGAACTAAATTCCTAGGTGTAATGACAAGTCAAGTTCAGAAATATAAGCCGAAATATAAATAACCACGTATATGGATATATTTGCTCATAAATATACGCATGTTATATAAAGGATTTAGCCAGAAAATGTCAGACTCCATCATTCGTCATACTTCACATGACCATCTTACGTTCTTCTGCTTATCACGTAATTTTGCCTTTCATTCTTGATTCCACGGTAAATTCCAATGCGAGACAACATTCCACAACGTTCGGAGAATCAAAATCCTGTACTGGTTGGGCAATTCGTGAAATTCCGTCGATTTGAGGAAATAACGGAGTCCAGTCCAGAAGATCGTCCAGTCCTCCGGAAAAATTGGTACCCACCTATCTTCCCTCATCTTCCCAAAAATTTCTACGTATTTTCCCGAAGCCATCCATATCAACTAATGGCGAAATTCTTCGACTATCCATTTTCTCCATCCTGAAAAATCCTTTTTCTGGCATGACCTTGAACATAAGACCTACGTTAGCCTTGTGAAGCAACAATTGATGTAACAACTTAACATTTTTTATCGAATATTGAAAATCTTGAGAACTTTCGTTTCGGAAGCAAGTGAGCCATCTGCCTCTTCATAAACTAGAGTGTTCCTCCATTATTTTGTCCGTTTTATTACTCTGTTTCCATAATTGGTGTCTTGTACAATTAACAATTATGTGTACGTTATGTAGTTCACGTTGAAATGTGTGTACTGATCACGCTTATCCGAGCGTGTTTCTCACGAATGGGTTGGGAAATATACCATTGTTATTATCATTATGTGCATGTTTAGTGTGCATGTACTGTGTATGTGGCACGTGTGCTATCTTTATATATATCCGTGTAAACATGAATACATGTGCCTAAATGTTCACACATACTGATATCACACGAACAAATATGAACATATGTACGGAAGTATGACATATACGTACATCATTATACGTTTAACAGATGTAAGAATATTTTGGCACATGCGTGTATATTCGGGTTGTAACTGATACTGAACTATATAGGATAAAGATCGAAAGTACAAGATATGTCAAACAATATCAGGCGCAATAACTGAACGTTGTAACGTATTCCACTGTCGTGTGATTGACGCCATTTTGGTTTTCGTTTGTGTAAGTTTTGTTCATGGTTTACTGGGCCTCTGGCTCACGCTTGTTTCCGTTTTCTTACCATTCTAGATTTTTGCTGTGCTCCTGTCCTTCAGAGAGACGCTGCTCCTCAATACTTCCACTCCGTCGCGCATTACAACGTACATCGTTGAATTGTACGCTTCTGCCTGTTCTGAATACCGGCATAAAAAAACAATCGCATAACAAAAAGAAACGAGGCATGTCGCTCATATTCTAGTGACCATTTTTGTTTACTGCCAAATATGTTGAAGCTACCATTGACATTTGTGCTCTTTATGTTCCCAACTTTTGTATGCGCTTAAATGTTTGGTTAACCGAGTC
This sequence comes from Paragonimus westermani, assembly GCA_008508345.1. Taxonomy (NCBI): domain Eukaryota; kingdom Metazoa; phylum Platyhelminthes; class Trematoda; order Plagiorchiida; family Troglotrematidae; genus Paragonimus; species Paragonimus westermani. The sequence goes on from QNGE01009660.1 coordinate 8,490, forward strand.
GTCCCCTTGTACTAAAGTTTTGTTTTATTATTTGCCCACTTCCACGCCGATTTCGCGTGTTGGTAATATACTCCTTGTCTGCTCCTTGCGTTATTACTAACCGGCCTACTATAGCCCACCTTAACTCTATAAATTGGTGGGTCCAATTAGGATATTTGTCAGTGTAGACCTGAATTACGTTTTACCCCATCATATTACTTTTTGAATACGTATACAGTACGTACGTACGTGTAGAGTATATATAGCGCATATATATGCGTCCGTTCGCGTTCACTCGGTCGCTATGTTCACTAAAAGGGTTTAGTCTGAAATGTCGCCCACCGTATCGTTCACCACGCTAGCTGTTTCCACTTTTGGGGATCTTGATCCAGAGCTGTGGTTCGCTGTGCTGGAAATAGAGTTCCGCAACCGGCGCATAGCAAATGACTCGGACGAGTTCTCGCAGCTTATACCGCGTGTTTTCCGAGATATGCTGAACCTGAATAGTGATATCTTACTAGGGTCGTTGTGAGTTCCCTAAGCAAACAATTCTTAAGGAAACACAGTCATCCCATAAAATGCGTTTGGAACAACTGTTCCAACGACTACAGTTGGGAGACAAGAAGCCGTCGGTTCTTCTTCGGGAGATGCGACATGTAGCACGCAAATCACAGTTCTCTGAGTTGTTTTTGCCAGAGTTGTAGATACAAAGATTTCCTGAGTACACACAGGGGCTACTTTTCGTGGTACCCTCACGTTCGTTATGTGACCTAGATGTTCCGGCCGACGCAATACATGAGCAATTCCGAGGCACATGGCAGTCAGCAGTAGTTGGGCGGATAGCCAATTCCAACAGTCCGACGAATTGTTTGTTGGCCACGAAGGACGCCGAAATAGCAAGCCCGCGGAATGCATTGGAATGCCGTGAAGGCGGCCCAGATAGCGGTCCAGATAGCTCAGTTGCGGCGCGAACTGGCTGACCTTCGTGCCAGCATTTAACGTAATAGGTCATCGTCTAGAATTCCTTCAACGCGCGCCCGATCACCGCCCGGACTAAAAACTGGCAGCGTTTGTTAGTATCATGAGACGTATGGCGAGCACACTGAACAATGCCGTCGTGCTAACAAACGTATAAACTAGCAGGCCGGCGTGTTTTAGCGGATGACAGCCACAAGCCAGTCAAACAGCAGTCGCTTTTTCCCTGTGAGAGATTTAACCTCCGAAAAGCATATTGTTGATGGACACTGGAGCAGATGTCAGTGTCGTCCCGTATTCGATTACGAATATGCAATCAAAATCCGACACTACTCTCCTAGCTGCAAACGGTACGCCCATTACAACCTTCGGTCGTCGGCTGTTGAATCTACACTTTGGTCTTAGACGCGATTTTCCCTGGGTTTTTCTTGTGGCCGATATTCCTTTCCCTATCGTTGGTATCGACTTCCTCCGATATTTCGATTTACTGATCGACGCAGGTCGATCGCATCTGATCGATACCTCGACAAAACTAAACGTTCGGGGCAAGCCGCCGCACGCGGCTGTGATCAGCTCTATGCTAACCAATTCCCTGGTTTGCGAGCCTTTCGGGAAACTTTTAGCCGAACTCCCTCAGCTGATCAGCCGCGCTAACGAAATACCGGTCATGACAACCGACGTCACGCATCACGTTGTCACACGATGGCCACCAATTCGAAGTCGTCCACGTTGCTTAGCTCCCGATAAGCTCATAATTGCCCGAGCCGAATTTGAGCATATGCTCCAACTCGGCATTGTCCGTCCGTCCAATGGTCCGTGGGATTCACCATTGCACATGGTGTCTAAAAAAACTGATAACGACTGGATCCCATGTGGCGACTATCGAGCGTTGAACAACGCAACCACTCCCGATAGGTATCCAATTCCCCACATTCACGACTTGACGGCATACCTGTCGGGGAAACAGATATTCACACAAATCGACCCAGTGCGCGCTCACGACCAGATTCCTGTAGCCCCCGAAGACGTCCCAAAGACAGCAGTCATAACACCGTTCGGACTTTTCGAAGTTTTGCACACGCCGTTTGGTCTGGGCAACGCCTCTCAGACTTTCCAACGTTTTATTCGCGACGTGTGTCGTGGACTGGACGGTGTTTATCCGTATTTAGATGATATCTCGGTGGCTAGCTCATCGCAGGAGGAACATTGCGTACACTTGCGTTTATTATTCACCCGGTTGTCGCCTCATGGGGTGACCATACAACGAGCTAAATGCTCTATCGGATCGTCCCGCCTAAACTTCCTGGGACATAGTATATCCGCGAGCGGGATCGAACCTCTCCCCGACAAAGTACAGACAATAGTGGACCACCCATAGTCCATATCGTTCAAGCAACCTTGCCGTTTCGATGGTTTAGTGAATTTTTACCGTCATTTCATCCCTAACTCTGCCCGTCTAATGCAACCGCTGACCGACCTACTCAGAGATAAGGTACGTTCATTCTTATTCCCAACGGCCGGAAAAATGGCCTTCATTAATTTAAAAACAGCCATCGCCAATATCGCACCGCTGTCGCATCATCATCCGTCTGCTCACTTGGCACCAAGCGTGGATGCATCAGACGTGGCTGTAGGGGCGGTTCTGCAGCAGCAACTCGGTGCCCACTGGTGCCCACTAGCCTTTTTCTCAAAACGGTTACAGCCTACTGAGTCGCGGTATATTGCTTTTGGGAAGGATCCGTTAGCGGTATATTATAGCGTCCACCATTTTAGGCATCTCCTTGAAGGCAGGGACTTTATCGTATTCACAGACCATAAGCCGCTAACGTACACGTTACGCTCGACAACGGACAGGTATTCCCCCAGAGGGACGAGACACTTGGATTATATCGCTCAGTTCACGACCAATATTCGTTACATTTCAGGTATCGCGAACCCAGTCGCCGATGCGCTCTCGAGCATTGATGCCACATTGAGCACGACATGAAGCTCAGTAGAGCTGGCGGCAATCGCAGCCGCACATGACAACGACCCGGAGATAGAACAACTCCGCCGGTCCATTTCCCTTAACCTAGTACGCGTTCCCATGAGCTCCTCTGAAGGGATGATTATTTATGGCACTTCACAGAGCATCCCTAGTCCGGTTATTCCATTGGCCTTCCACCGCCGAATTTTCGATACGTTGCACAACATGTCTCAACCTGGCATAAGTTCAACAGTCGAAATTGTCACACAACGCATCGTCTGGCGCAATGTCAGTCGTCACGATCGCACATCGGCGAAGACGTGCACACACTACCAGAGGTCTAAGATTCATCCCCAAACACGTATCCAAGTGGGAAGTTTTGCAGTCCCCGATGAGCGTTTTTACCATGCGCATGTCAACCTGGTCGGACCTTTGTTACCATCGGGTGAGTATACTTACATCCTGATATGCGTAGACAGGTTTACATGCTGGTCAGAAGTCATACCTATTACGAATTGCTCGTCGAAAACCGTCGCATGAGCATTCTTGGAACGTTGGGTCGCACAGTTTGGTTGCCCTACTGTAGTGACCATCGATCGCGGGTCACATTTCGAATTGGCCTCCACATCACTCCTTAACGCACTAGGCTGTAGGAGAATTCGTACAACAGCGCATAACCGGGCAGACAGTGGGTTGGTTGACCTTTTTCACCGACGATTGAAAAGTTCACTATCCGCTAGAAACAATCCCTCATGGCATGAGGTTTTCCCATTAGTCTTGTAAGGTATGGGTAACACGCTGAAGGATACCTGCATACCACCCCCGCCCAGTTAGTCTATGGGTGCTCCT
>QNGE01009662.1:0-12256 GCA_008508345.1 Paragonimus westermani
GACCTAACCATCTAAGCCTGTGCAAACGTAAGGATTGAACAACAGAGTTCGTTTGACAATCACCACCAAATACCCGTCTCCTAACCTCCTTGTTGTTTATTTGTTGGTGCCACCCGATACGAGTGGTTAAACGCATATATTGGTGGCCGAATGCTTGAATACGGTTCACGTCTTTCGCTCTGAGTGGTCATGTTTCTGTTGGGATACTGCCACAATTAACCCAAATATGTTGTTTTTTCTTCTTTACCACTGTATGAGCCTCCACTACCGTATGGGCCTCCACCACTGTATGAGCCTCCACACTGTGTGAGCCTCCGCTTGAACATTATAAATACGGTGGATTTTTCCAGTGTGTTTGAACACGTTTGGTTGAGATCAAATATACCCTTGGCTGAAGGTTCCCTGTCTTCCTGTCTTCTTCATTTGCGGTAGTTCGTCCGTCGTCGTATGGTTCGTGATAGCGCAGATCGTTAGTGCAACCGTCGTAGCTAAGCCGGGTTATTGTGAACGCTGGGCGTTAGTGATTCTGCATCAATTGTCAATTCACGCGGTTCATAACAGTTTCGCTGCCGTAAAGTAACATAGCTTTCACTGTTGCCTTATATACGCAACCCTTACGCTTCAGAGAGATACCTCTCTGTCACCAGAGATGCCTCAGATTGGCGAACACCACCCTAGCTCTAGAGGTATGCACTTCTGTTCCATTCTCTACACCTCCACTGTCGCTGACGTAGCTCCTTAGGTACATAAACCAGCCATCAGCCTCTATGACTTTATTATGTAGCTTTAAATCTGTGTAATCACAGCAATCTTGCAGAATCACTTTGCGTTCTGAGGCTGTGAAGCGCACTCCAAAGTACTTAGCAGAACGCGAAATAGCGTTCAGCGTTTTGTTGCTTGAAAGTTATTAAACAGCAACACCTTGTCGCCAGTATGATCAAGGTCAGTCAATTTTCCACCAGGTAAGGCGGTCCACACCGGTATCTTGTGAGTGCCGCAAACAGTCTCATTATTTCGTCTGGGACGTACGGCGCTCATGGTGCTGAAACTGTCAAACAATTCACCATAAACCCTAACCTGAGCTGAAATATGGGAGCAGTGCGCCGACAGTATGTTCACATACTTGGTTATTACACCCCTGTGTGTAAGCGGCTCTAAAAGTGTAGGTTGATCCACCAAATTGAACGCACCTCTATAGTGGAGAAATACGGCAATTGTTAGCCGTCGGTACACATGATGCTGTTCCAGAATTTGAATTTCCACGCAGGGCGAAACCCTGCCTGCTCTTCCCTAATGTTTGCTTCTCCGGCTGCAGTGAGTCGACGAATTACAGTAGATGTCGGAACCCTAGAGTCAAACTAGTTCCCCAATGGTTTTCGCAAGAGCCCCTGATACCTTTCTTGTATATGGGAACTAATATTGAGTGGCCCTAGCATGGAGGGATGGTCTCCGTTGTCTATACAAGTTGAAACAACCGAGTCAAATCTACTACTAACGCCTCCTCGCCTTCTTTGAAATGTGCCCACATGAGATCATCTTCATCAGCAACCCTATTACGTTTGAGAGCCGGAATGCAATTGCGGACCTCAGTCTTAGTGGGTGGTTCTAAATCTACCGACCAGAGCACTACATTACAAGTTTGTGGCAGCAACACAGTAAAAACAGGAGGCCAGCTAACTTGACCCTCAGAGTGTTCCGCTCACCGCCCTAACCTTCTGGACCTAATATGGACGAGTGTGGTATCTGTCTCGCTGATAGCTTCACTGACAGACGGTCGTCTGGGACCAGTGGCACGGATAAGCTTGGAGAATCTACCGATGTTTCCTGAAGCAAAAGCGGTTTCCACTTCCTTAACTCTTTCTACTAACCAAGCCTCAGCGTTTAGACTACGTTTCAGTTTCCTACGGATATTTCTTCTAGACTTGTTACATGGATTGCCAGGTGAGATGTTCCGTGTGGCTTCTAGCAACTCCGGGGATTTCTATGAGATCCAATGTTTGTTCAATCCATGTACCCCGCGCCGCGTGCTACAGTACATGTTTCACGAATGGCCTGTGAGATCTTCGTCCAACAGCAATTAGGATCTTCGAAGTGAGAAACTACTAAGGCAGCCTTCTAAGCTGCTTTGATACTTATGCTTTACGGATGGTAAAGCCAGTTTCTGAACAGGCAGTCGTTGATGTCGGGGGGAGGGGGTAGTTTCCTAGCAAAAATAGGAAAGAAACGGCAATGCATCAGTGCATGATCTGAATCCAAGTACGTGCTCCAATAGGAGCGACAGTTCTGAGTGGAGCCCCGCCACCTGTAACTAATGGCTATGTGGTCTATCTGAGACCAAGCCTCATTCGGAGGAGGGCGTCAAGTATAACAGTGGCGCGCACGATGTCTAAAACTAGTGCTGGCTAAAAAGAGCATATGCTGACCGCACAGCCATAACGGTTGCCCGCCGTTGTTCGACCGATATGATGTTATCCCAAACCTGCTACTCAAACGACACTCGGCCTCACCAAGGCGATCAACTTGCGTGTTCGTATCTCCGCCCAGAATGACTGTATCAGAACCATATGTCGACTGAAGGTGAGCGGCCAGATCCGAGTAAAAGGCGTTACTACGATCAGTCGGGGCGTAAGCAGACCGGATGAAAAGATTTCTGAAAGTTTTACGTTTAGAGCTTGCCTTATCGGGAACTGCCAAGCGGAAGGCACAGTGTCCATTGTTAGCAGGAATCCAATCTACCAATGCGGCTGCGGCCGTCGTGCTGAAGACTGCCTACTCCAGGCTGAATGGTAGCGGCGGCCATGGAGTCAACCAACGTGTCGAGTAGATAGTGTAGGTGCTGTTAGTTCCATACGGTGGCTACTGTCCTGGATTCTAGTCTCCGAAATGCAGCAGACCGACATTCAACGAATCTGGCGTTCTTGCGAGAGCGGCCTGTTAATCCATTTGTTTTCGAGTGTGAGCGTTGAAAACACCCATATTAACTCGCATTCTAGGTCGAAGCGAGAGACGAAGGCGGCCTGGGACTTGATGATACGAGGTGGGACTTATCGACACAGTGTTGTTATGGTTAGCTATATCTGTTGTGGGACCTGCAGAGTAATTACTAGAAATGAGGGTCGGAAGGGTTCTGAGAGCTAAACTGGATAGGACAGTGGGGGTGGGGGTGGGCGAGTCAGCAGTGGCGTGTTTTCGCCTCTCCATCCTGCAGTATGCAGCAGATAGGGCTACCCGGTTTATACCACGAGACGCTCGATGGATGTATGTGAGATGAGATACTGCCAGGACGCCTAGACGTAGAGAGGAGAACGATTATGGTTCTCAGCCGAAGCCTTTGGCTCAAAGGCCTGTACCGCAAGGCAGCAGGTGAGTGGCAGTATACCAGAACTGTCACTTTTTCCGAAAAACCCAACCTTCCAACCCCCAAGCTGGAGGACGAAGAGGCTGTGATTTGTCAGACCCCTACCTATTGGTCTACCTGGTATGAATGACTCTGTCGGTGCGGTCGTCATATCTTCCACCTTAGCCCAATAGGTCATCGAGGTGCCCAAACTGTGTCTTACCGCGTCAAAGTCCAGTCTCGTTATGACAGTTAACGTTCACGAAGTTGTCATTGCTCCGTAACGAGCTACTCTGACGGGCACTCTCTCGAGTCTAGCTCTAGTCGTATTCCGTCTTCCTCACGTTTCCACACTCCCATCGCTGCTACCCACTCTTCACTAGACTGTGCTTCAGGTCAGCGGTCTCTGGTGACGGTAGGACCGACCCTGGCGGTTAGTTGGTGTTAGGATCGCCCCGAGGTATAAGCTTGTTCAACTGGCTTCCCGTGAATGATCACTTTTTTGCCATCAGGCTTAGTATTTCAGTGGGGGTCTGCTCACACAGAGTAGAAAACCGTTGTTTATTTATCATATCTGCATGCACCATCACGGATAATAGTGCGGATGCTGTCGCGAACGCCTTCTTCTGAAAGAGACTAGACATTCGGACATAGTTATGGTTACCGGCAATAGGAACGCACGATTTGATCGCCTTACCGGTAGAGTAACGGTGTGGTGTGTTGACATTGACGATTGGTTGTTACAAGCATGCCCGTCTCACCCACTTCGCATACGGCGTTCGTTTCAACAAGTGAGACAGCAGTGCGTCAGTTAGAGACCGCCCTGTACACCTCTACTGTGGACGCAGATTGACCGTGTCATCGTCAGTTACCAGTAGCATCACCGCATTGAAAATTGTCGTTCATTTTGAAGTGGCCACCTGACCACATCATGCCTGTTTGGTTTCATTGTTTTCCCAGAGATCGTTTGCTGGCAAACAGAGAATTACAGAATGATCGGTTGGATATTAAAAGGTGACAGTACGCGAAACGTCTGTCAGCCAGCACTGAAAAGCAAACTGCTCCCCCTCTCAGACTGTGCCGTGGAGTTTGTATATACATATATATAATACATATATATCTATATATAATGTGTATGTGTATACAAGCAGGGGGCCGTCCTGCCGAATTAATTTTCACAATGAGTACCTTCATACACCGAAACGAAATAATTCGCTGGATGCCAGCCTATCGTTTCCGGTCTAATCCACCACTGGCATACAAGGCACGAGGTCGTGGGCGATGAGCTAGCATTCGTAGCTGGCATTCGTCAGTGCTGACACGGTGTTCCCACCAAACGCCACGGGTATCTTGGAGACACCGGTGTTTGGAAACGGGTATTCTGTGAACATCCTCCGCGTGAATACACCCGGTTTCGGAGCCGTATAGTGGAATTGTACACTCGGGCCTTTACAGGAGACTGATGTTATGTCGACGCCATAGTTGACGTAAGTTTGCGATCGCCATCCGAGCCGTTACTATACAGTTTATGGTCTTATCAAGCATTCCACCAGAATTGATACAGTCCTGAAGGTACATCCGTTTCTCACCTACTTCCGACAGCCCGTAATCAAGGATGGAAGGAAGCACAGTCCTGCCAATCTTTCAACAGCACCTTGCAGTGCACTGGGCAGAAATATCAGCAACAATGTAGACCAGCTTTATAGATATCTGTTCCAAAGAGGCATTGGAGGTACAGCAGAAGTAGGTTACCATCGAGCCTTCAGGGTTCATGAACGAACGTCACCTAATCCCCTTGACGTTGATTACTTTAAAGGTGGCCGCGAAGCGAGACGCAAACTTGCAAGAGGTCTGCGTAAGTATGGTGAGGCTTACTTGTGCGAACGAACCAAATGGATAGAGAGGGCTTTTTATCAAGAAGAAGTTCAAAGCTGTTTTTCCCAACTTTTGGTCACACTGACTGTCGTCAAAGTGTTAGTGAGACTGCGTGTGAAAAGGATGGCTCTCGAATTTACAGATTTTTTACAGTGGCTTGACAGATGAACTGCGCACTGTGAGTTACAGTCCAACTGAACTGATCCAGGTCATTTAGTTATGGATAGTGGATATTTTTTGGTTATCTATTACAATCTCAACGGTCCCCTGCTAGAAACCGACGTGAGTTTAGTGTCTATGTTAATTAAACGTAACAAAGCTCTATGGCCGGACCTTCTTTCTCCAACTTTTAGAAAGGTAAGGTAACCACACTTCCTTGCTTAACATGATAGACGGNTCGGAGCCGTATAGTGGAATTGTACACTCGGGCCTTTACAGGAGACTGATGTTATGTCGACGCCATAGTTGACGTAAGTTTGCGATCGCCATCCGAGCCGTTACTATACAGTTTATGGTCTTATCAAGCATTCCACCAGAATTGATACAGTCCTGAAGGTACATCCGTTTCTCACCTACTTCCGACAGCCCGTAATCAAGGATGGAAGGAAGCACAGTCCTGCCAATCTTTCAACAGCACCTTGCAGTGCACTGGGCAGAAATATCAGCAACAATGTAGACCAGCTTTATAGATATCTGTTCCAAAGAGGCATTGGAGGTACAGCAGAAGTAGGTTACCATCGAGCCTTCAGGGTTCATGAACGAACGTCACCTAATCCCCTTGACGTTGATTACTTTAAAGGTGGCCGCGAAGCGAGACGCAAACTTGCAAGAGGTCTGCGTAAGTATGGTGAGGCTTACTTGTGCGAACGAACCAAATGGATAGAGAGGGCTTTTTATCAAGAAGAAGTTCAAAGCTGTTTTTCCCAACTTTTGGTCACACTGACTGTCGTCAAAGTGTTAGTGAGACTGCGTGTGAAAAGGATGGCTCTCGAATTTACAGATTTTTTACAGTGGCTTGACAGATGAACTGCGCACTGTGAGTTACAGTCCAACTGAACTGATCCAGGTCATTTAGTTATGGATAGTGGATATTTTTTGGTTATCTATTACAATCTCAACGGTCCCCTGCTAGAAACCGACGTGAGTTTAGTGTCTATGTTAATTAAACGTAACAAAGCTCTATGGCCGGACCTTCTTTCTCCAACTTTTAGAAAGGTAAGGTAACCACACTTCCTTGCTTAACATGATAGACGGTGATGCAGCGTGAGATACATGAATTTCACGATTGCCTCCCACAGTTCACCACCAAGAAAGAGAGCATACACAAATTCCTGATGATTTTGCAACAACACTGCGCATAGAAAATGCAAACACAATGCCACCAAACTGACGAACTGAAGCCTCTAATCTGTCCTAAGTGTTTTGGGACCACGGTAACTCCTCACAGGTTAAAGCAATGTCGTCTGCATACTCAGTATCTCGAAGACGGATGCCCAAAAGCATTTCCACACCATCATATTCCGCAGTGTTTCAGTGCACACCATAGGATTTTGTCTACTGCAAAATCAGGAATGAGTCCCATCATCCGCTTGCCAATCTTTTGCACAGTGCGCTGCGCACTGACGTGGTACTGGCCGGATACTTGAGCGTCCGTGTAGGCAGCTTTAGTGTTGACAAACGTAACTTAGGTGTTCAGCACTTTTACGGTGCTCATCGAACATGCAGTGGTGATCGTTTGATGTAGCTTCGTGCGGATACCTGTCTGCATCTTGCGAGTCCTAATTTTCCATGTCAGCACAATGGCTGGGGATTTCCATCACCAAGTCAATCTTGGACACAGATCTAGCTCATAACTGTCAGCTCTCGGTGATGTGGCTGTTTTCACGTCAGCAAATCGATCAGTAGCACCTGTGTAGATTCTTATCATGTACTGATGCGTGCCAAGTTCACTCGGTGCTCTGGTAAACGACCACATTGTCGTCAAACACCATTTGTATTTGAACTGGCAAACACAAGTGCTCTTTTGGCTTAACTGAACGCGCCCGCCTCTTCTCTAGGACTCCACCCACCGTTACATTGGGCAAATATGCGTCATGTAATATATGAGTCGGGTTTCCGTTGTGGTCCCACGGATATCGATCACATCTTCACTTTACGACAGAATGAATATTCAGTGCTTTTCCTCACAGAGAATGGATGCGGTATTTGTGGACTTCCCTCTGTTTTTCGCCCGGTTGCCAGACGTGTTCTCTGGGCTACCTCCATCGTTGAAGAGTTCCAGGTGACTCATTGCATGCAAGTATTGAGCGCAAGGTACGCATTTATGGACGGCTGTCTCGTACATTCTTCACTTCTAATGACGTCCAACTGAATTGTCTGATCTCCAGCTTCTTCAGCTGTGTTGGATGGCATTTTGGAAGGAGTACTTGGAGGTTTCGAGGATTACCCAGTAGTAGGGTGATTGGTTTTTAGTGAGTGACTTCATCGTTATCATAGACAGCAATACATCAGTGGTTCACACTAAATCAGTGGTTCACACTAACGCTTAACTGCCGCACAACCATGAGTGACTTCGCTTCACTTAGGTGATCTGCAGACGTTGAAATTGTTGAGTCGCATATGTCATGTGGTTGTGAAAGCCTGTTGAGAATTACGGAAAACGTATGTTTGCATAGTTTACTTTTCATGCTAAACTTGTTTAACGATATGGCGGGGTTGTATGGTGTGCGCCTCATATTCAAATTGTGAAGCTTTGTTGTGAGATTGAGTTGGTACTTACTTCATCTTTGCTATTGTAGGCAGGCCGCTCGGGATTGTCAGTCGCTTCATTCGCCTGGCTAGTGTCATACCACTAACTTACTGAGAAGGCACCCATGAAGACAGCAAGAACCACGTAATGCATTTCCTAATCTTCGTCGTTTGTGGCATCCTGAATTCGTATGATTACCAGTTACAGGCAGGATTAACACAGCATATGTATGCTCAGCTTTGCTCTATGGACCAGTGGGGTAATTCGTTCGCATGTAAGATGAATGCAGACCTCTCGCTATCTGTCCACCATCACTTTCGCCGGGTAACCTGTATCAAATAGGCTTACCATATGTAACGCGACAGCCTGGGGAGTCTGTAGCTTCGCTACCGCTGCGGACGGTGCGTGTGTTCCATCATATCGTTCATTGTAGTTACTGGCGATTGGAAGGAACTGCAAGTTGGTCGGGCGGTGACTTAGTCTCGGTCTACGAAGGTTTTGATCATCCCGGTGAGCAATCGTGGTGGGTGCTGTTTGCCTAGTTGACGAGTTTGCAATCCTGCGCACCGCTGATTAGGAGCTTTCTCGTGTATGACAGTCTATCGTGGTCATCTGCGAACATGTCTGCACAATGTTGTTGATACTTCTTTTTCATGAATCTTTGTTTTTGCCTATATTTCATACATGTTCACATATATATTACTGTTGTATTGCAGACTGCTGCCAGCACCAGCGGCAGTTCAAACGATGGTATCCACAGTTGCGGTTCAGCAGATCATGATGATGGTTTGGTGGAATATTACAACACTAGTATTTTGTTGGTGGCATCACTTATCTACTAATGTTATCCACTCGGCTGTTTCTTACTTTTTTACAGCCTTTTTAATGCTGTAAAAATGTAGGAAGCAGCCGGGCGGATAACACTAGCAGATAACTGGTACCATCAACAAGAATCACTACAGCGTTGCTGGATCTTCCCATTATCAGTGACGCCTGCTGAAGATCGCATTCGTCCTGTTTCCATCCTTTCAGTAGTGGATAGGCATTACTACTATGCCCCTCTCCTGTATTCTTTGATTCAGCTTCTAGTATCTGTATGACATTCTCTCTGGTGTGCTGTTCAACGTGCAAAATAATGTTTGAGGCTGATTGACATTATTATTTACCGTTCCAATGTCTCCTCTTAAGGACGCTTAATCCGTGCCATTGTGTAGTGAAAATCTACTCACATCCAAAAATTGTCTTGTTATTGGCTTCTTCCTCCAGTGTTGCAATTCTTGTTTGCCTCTAGTTCTTCTTCATCCAGTGCATTGTGCAAAAAACATTATCTACGTGTGTTCTGCGATATCTATATTTTACTCACTGGTTTCTTAGTCACAGTTTCATCTCGTTTGCATATTTGTTTTAAACGTTGATTGCACCTTGGACGGCCGGGGTAGTTCATGTCCATTTCTTTACACCCTTTTCATCCGTGAATTGTAGCGCTTGTTCAACTTTTAATGCAGAATAATGTATATACGCGGTCCTCTCTCTGATCAAGGTCCACTTACAAGGGAGTGTCTAGGTGGCTTCTGCTTAGGAGCTAGGTGCTTGTGAGGAACTTCTTTCGTTTGTCACCAATTGTTTATCCTTAGCCATAAAGTAAAAAGGCTACACAATTAGACAAGATAAACTTTTTTAAAGAAATTTCATCCATAATTGTCTTCTGAAATCGCTTCTACCAGTTTCTGTTAGATAAATGGTCGAAACAAGCTTTCTCCGAAATGATCTTGAGAAGAGAAGCTAGTAGTGGTATATTGCTCCATCTTTGTTCGAACTGATTTCGTTGCATCTCATGAAGTACATACTGCAGCAATAAAAATCACAAAGTATACATAAAATTGTTACTTTCGGAGAGTATCCTGTCCAGCTATGAAAAAAAACCCACGAACACTACCATGGTGGTGCCAATTTAATAAGCAGTTCTTTTTACACACAAAGACGGCTTCAAGTGGAGTAAGCATTAATTCCGGTGCATGAAGCTGACTGAGAATGCCAATCGTGATTTGTCTCGAACACATGCTGCGCAGTGGATGAAGCCGGTGTCTTTTGCTTTTCAGATCTGAACAGGATACTCTCTGTAAGTGACTTTTTTGCATATTTTTTTAGTTTCCATTTATGCAATATGTACTTGATAAGATGCGGCGAAATCATTCCGAACAAAGATAGTGCAATACCACTACTGGCTTGTCTTTTAAAACTAATGGTCATTGTTCGTTGACCTCAAGTGTGCTCTCTAATGGTTCCGGGCGAACTTTTTTGTTAGCGTCTCTAGACGCACTGTGCTATGACTTGATAAATTTACAATTACTCCATTCATCTCGTGTTCGTTGTCTGCACCTCCGTCTGGATTTTCATATAACCTTTCTGATGGTACTTGTACGGTCAGGAGCGGTTCTCGTCTTTTTGAAAGTTAATTTCAGTGGTTATTGACCTTCATTCACCGTGTTGTATCATATAAGCGTCTGTGGAATGCAGCATAGTAGACCGTATGCGTCCTAATACCAGTGAGATACGTATTTTTTATATCCTAAAGGTATATCTTTGCGACCGCTTATATAGGGTATTTCTCTTGTTGAATGTCATGAATTAGATACTGCATTTTATACCATCCTTCTAAAATATTGACACTTGTTAGCAATTTCTCAGCGTATTGTTTCCGATAGTTTAGAACGCCAGTTCCCATGTGCGTCCTCGTTTTCCTTCTTCCGTACCTTGAGAAGCCACTAGTGAAATGACTCTCTTGTATCGTGGAATATGCACTGCGTCTAATTGACTCTCCATCAATGGAATGTTCTCTGAGTTATCAGCTGTCGCCCCTTCTCCTCATGGTATTCAATGTGTTTACCTGATTGACGCCAAACTGATAAATAACCGTCTCTGTTTGGCCTTCTACACCTCTTTTGCAAACTATTACGTGCTTTTCGAAAGCTGTCAGCGTTTTGCTTTTGTTGACTGTTCCGTGTGATAGTGCTTCACGTTTACACTGCTTAATGGCGTAATTGAGCGACTTTGTTGTTTCAGCCTCAAAAAGACGATAACTCGCCACGCAACGTGCAGTAGGTGCAACGTGAGTTATGTAGGACTGCTTTCACATGGGTTTTGCGTTATTTCCTATTGTCCAAACTTCCGGTGGTTTATCGTCGCATTAGGCGTGCGAAATGATGTTAAAACTGCCTACCTGCGTGCTACAGGTAGTTCACTAAGGTGGAACTCAAGTGATACATTGCAGACTTCACCGGTATTAGAATATGCCATCAATGGTTGATCGATTTTCCTAAGTTTAATAGTACTGCATACTCTTTGTTTTTCTCTAGCTGACCGCGAATTGCTATGACAAATCGGGCACCTATTACGCACTTTTCTCGCTGGCCTCTGTCGGATCCCTCACTGTCCAAGATCTTGGTCCTTATCCACGTCGATTTCGGGGTGCACTTGGTCTCATTGTCTCTTCCGGGTGTAAGTGAATACGTGAATGTTTCACTCAGTTTCGTATGGTACTACGAATTTTTCTAGTGTTTGCTATTGTGATGTAACGTTTCAACGAACACAGGTAGTAAAAGTCACCCTCTACGTGCGTGTGTGTGCGAAACCTCCGCGAGAAACTGAGTTTGTACAGTATCGCGCAGGTAGGTTTGTGATATTAAATCAGTCCTAGTTTTTCGCACCTGGTTAACTGAGGTCACTACAAGTCAATAGTAAAAAGGCGTTCGAACTCCGTTTATATCTAGTGCGTTTTTCAAGAAAGCGGCGTCATATGTAATATATCAAAAATACATTATTATTATCCATAACCCGTCAATCACTGTTGATCGCTAATCATTCATCATCATCGTTGAACATCATTTGTCATCATTCATCATATCCAGCAGTATTTCAGTGGTTCTGTGATTGTTAACTGCTACACGATGATGGAGAAGGGCAGTGTACAGAAAGAGTGAAGGTAAAGGAAGGGAAGGGTTGTCGAGGAAGCCGCCAGTTCCCCGAAAATATTGTATGCCAAAAACTAACATTACACTTGCTTGTGACCTTCATAGTTGGCACGGTCGTGCGCCAATTCGCCTCTCAATCATTGTGCCAAATCTCTGGCGCCCCACCTACGCGCCTCAATGCTTACATGCCTTCATCCCACCTACGTGCATCACTGTACTGTTCGGCCCATCATTTGGTCCGCCTCTGAGTTGGTCTTCCTATTGGTCACAAACCGTTTAAAGATGATCTGGTTTGTGACCGTGTTGTCTTCGGATTGAGTGACA
>QNGE01009663.1:0-12254 GCA_008508345.1 Paragonimus westermani
GCTAGTGGCCAACATGTGCCTGGCGATAGACGAGGCCGGTAGCTTGCGTGATCCCGGGACTGAGGAATTAGACTGCGCACTCATCCTGAACCCATTTTGGCAGTCTCGTTGTGACGAATCAGAAATACGATCCGTTTATATGACATGTGCATATGGGTTCTCGATGTTTGACCACTGTTATCTGCTCCAGTTGGCCGATATCATTTGTGCTGATTTTGTGATCTACGCGACGCGCTTATTTGAGAACTGTGTCAATTCGCGACTGATAACCCAGTTGGTAAAAATGCGGTCTTCGCTGGTCGGGTTTTGTACTCCGTATGCCGACGAGACATTCGCCGCATCACGCATAGTCCACTGTAGTGGCTGATTGTTGGAAGGAACTTCACATCGGCCAGACGATGACGTGGTCACTTGCTGGGCCGCCTCGTGAGCGAGGTCCGTGTGTACCGCGTAGGAGTTTCGCGTCCGTTCACATCGCTGTTTGGATATACTTACGGACATGGCTGTGAGTGAAATTCAAAAGTAACCCTGCGTTCTGAAGGTTGTTGAGTTGAATCCCCTCTGTGTTTCTTAGTCTCTCCGTCTTACTCTTATCTGTTCGTTCGTCGACTGTCTCGTGAATCATTGCGACAACCTGAGCCACCTGTATGGTTTGTGTCTGAACATAGTGATGATGATGCAGATCTCTTCTGTCTCGTGTCTAGTGTTCTTTTGGATCACGCCATTTCTATGATATTGGTTGTTTGAATCTCAGGGCCCCGTGTTATCTGTACCGTGCCCCCTTGCTGCTGAGTTTCCGATTGATTGTTTGATGTTTACCGTAGGTTGCTCCTGTACAATCGACGAACCAAGCTATCGTGAACATAATCCGAATCAAACCGGTTACTCCATAATGTTGAACGCAATACATCCACTGGTATCCTGCGGTGACGTGGTCAACCTACATCCATGGTTTGTTTGCACAGTGTTAAATCGCCCCGCTAGACTAAGGAGAGCGTGAGTTGATAAGCCACCACGTAATTAGGTTTATTTACTCGTTCGATAGCGCATGCATGTACGAAATGAGTAGCCAAAGGTAAGCGATCACTAATCAGCTGACGAGTCGGTAAGCCATTGTACACCTGACTGGTTAGTTTTCTGCGTCACTTACCTGGCATAAGTTGGGACTCGTGAGTAAACACAAGTTTCAACACCCTCCTCTGTTAAAGTGAACTTCATGATTTTTTGGAAGGACCCACAGTGAGCCATTTTATTGAAACCCGAGTTCGCCGTGAATGACCTGTTTCGATGACAGGATTTTCTCGTATCACGTTTTCCTAAATGTTACTCCCACTCATGTTTTTTGGCAGTCTAGGCGTATCTAGCAAGATATCGAGAGATAATCCACTAGTGTCTTTCGGCCTGTCACAAATCTTGAGGTTCCGTCCCCGAAGGTAGTTTGCGTGGTGAGTCTAATTCTTGCCCAGACGTTGAGTTCATTTAAAACTTGACCTCGGCGCTGAGCCACGGTTCCCGGTACGTCCGCGACCGTGAAATTTTAAAAATACTGGATCATTTGGATAAAACTCTCATGTTTCGGCTTCACGGTGTTGTCTAAAGTGCCCCTACATTTTGGTGTTGCGTTGTCCCGCCTGTGTGCCAGGAAACATGGAATGAATAGGCAGAAGATAAGTGAGCAAAGGACGAATCGGTGACCACCTGTGCACCTGATTGGTTTGTTTGCTACGTGGCTTAACTGGCATGAGTTAGCCCGCGTGACTGCGTGGGTAGGCACAAGATCATCTGTTTGTTTTCGATCCAACATACAGAATGGCCTTTTTGAATTGTATTTCTGACTTTCTGCTGAAACTTCAACCAAACTTCAATGGCCATTCTTCATGTGTCTTCCCAGGAGGTCGTGCGCCACACAGTGTAATTGAGCGACCGGATTGCATCTTAATGTAATTAGTAAGCACAGTGAAACGCATTGTTAACATATCTCAGAGAGTTGGAAAATGTTTTGTAAAGCGTGTTGTCACCAGTGTCTGACTTGCTCGCAAAACTTGCCATCAGATGTCAGTGGTATGTTTAACTGTGTTTAACGAATTCCCTGTTAGTAAGTGATAATCAGCTGTATAATTTCAACATGGTGCAGACCGCTCATCATGCGACTATCGAGTGAACCTAACAAGCCGGTTGTTTCCCCCTCTAAAGGCGAGTGAGCAGCGTGAGAATCATTCTCAATGAAGTGTGTTTCACCTCTTAGATAGGATACTTTAGTATATCTTTATATGTGGTCATTGGTGAACAGGATCATCTTGTTAGATGGAGAGCACGCGTTCAAATGCTCACCACGGTAGGGTTCTCCGCTAATAACAAGCGAAATTAAGCTATAATGTCTCCTGAAAGCAGTTGGTTGTAAATTCGTTGAGAATACAGTAGTCATGATCACCTTTGGATTATGTTCAAAGTGTAACCATTTTTTATTGCTATCAGTAGAACAAGAAAAAATACATTGCGAGATCCAAGCATTTCGTTTATTCTCATCAGTCGGTTGCANACGTGAACCGTCTTCATGTATTTGATCACCGATGTCTGCGTTCAGTCGCTGGTATCGGTTGGCACCAGCTTGTAAGTAACGAATAAGTTAGAAAGCGGGTGTCTGGTGATGATTGCCAAACGAGTTCTTTTGTTCAATCTCTACGTTTGCACAAGCTTAGATTGTTAGGTCATGTATTAAGGATGCCAGCTGGTCGTCCTCCACACTGAGCACTGTTTGCTGACACTGCGACCGACTGTTGTAAGGTGCGAGGTGGACAGATAATGACCTGGCGTAGGGAAATGATGTCGTTCACCAAGGGGTTGCCACTGTAGATCGAGTTCGTCTGCCGGGCCGGGGTCCTCACGACTCACAGAGTCGGTGGCTGGAGACTTAAGGTGAGATGGTAGCTAATAGATCTCAGTGGCGTGAATGTTTTCGTTGTTTGACCGAGTTGTCAGTGAAGTGAGTGCATTCAATGATGTGGAGGAGCGAAAACCGTAAATAAGCTGCCTTGCTGATGACGCCTTACTCTCACTTTCAGCCCGGTTGTTTGTTTACGAGGTGTGGGCACCTTGATGTTGAATGTTTGAATATAGACGTAATTATCTTCAGTAGTTAGGTTCCTTCCCATCCCCTTCTTTTTTCCTTCTCTCTTCCTATGCGAGGTTCGGTTTTTCTTCATGATTGTGTGACAGTTAAGCATTAGTGTGAACCACTGGTGTATTTTTGTCTGTGATGATGATGTTGATGAAATTACGGTACCCAACGTCCTATGCGTCATTGGGGTGTATGAATTCACCTATCCCTGGCTCCGCGTCGGACGTCGCCCGCACGTGTCTTCCCGTTTCCTGGGGATTGGATGAGATCGAAAATCTTCCAGGAATTCCCTACAGGGACGAGTTTTGCATCTCAGTAACATGTTGTTCACACCTGACTTCGCGATAGCATATACCTTTGTTGGAGAGTTGGTCTGCTAAGGTGTGCTAGGGGAACTCCTTTTGAGAATCTTATTCAACTTATCTGCTGCGTAGGGCTTGGAGTCTAAGGTTCCTGAGGAGCTTCACAGACTCCGTTGGAGTTGCAGTGCGACTAACATGGTGTTCATTGTTTGCCAGTTTCGAAGAAATTGCCGTGAACACAATCAACGGCAAGATGCTCTCTGTGGGCTGAGGAATGCGTCTGATTTCGTCGACGGTGAGGCATTGTGGACGGCATTGAGTCAGTTTCAATGTTTAGGTCGTTTCATTAATCCAATTGAAATGATATGTGTGGATATGAAACTAATGATGATTAGGGGGTCGTCACTGATGAAATGCAATGTGATTTACCAACAGTACATATTCGGAACCTGCAATACAGTGTTCAGATGTAATGCTGCACGGATGGTCTCCTGTTGACTGTCCGGCGTTTCTGTGATCCATGCTTACTACGTGACTCAACCATTCGGATGCTACTCTTCATAGATGACTGCGCTATTTACACACAGCGTTCAAATATGGCTTGAAGATTGACGCAGACAGGACGTTTTCCTTCTTCTTTCAACTCTACGAGGGAGGTACTGTGCCTATACGTGGAATTTATATCAATAGATAGCTATGCAGACTTCTATCGCGCGATGGCGCTGTCCATACTGTTATTTGGTAGTGAAACCTGTATATAGTATCAGTGGAATGTGCGTCATCTAAGTCGCTCCCATCTGCAATGTCTAGTATTTATCGTTAGGTACGTATGTCAAACACGGTAGTTCGCCATAAAAACACGGCGGGATTAGATCTATGTTGGTTCCCAATCACCTGTGCTAATCGAATCTAGTCCGTAAGACGGTTGACAAATGAGTCCGAAAGCAGCTGGCGTTCATGTCAGTCGACGACTCCCGCTGTGTGACAGACTACGCGTTCTCCTTCTCATAAACTGCGGACAGTGACTTGCCACTTTCTCTTCTCAGTTTTGTTGATGTACTGTATAGCGAAGGTGTTTGGGTTCCTCGTCCGAATTTAACTGCTTGTTTGTCTTCGGAGTCATATGTAGAAGTCAATATGTACTTTTACACCGCTATTCTCTTTGGTTTCTATTGCCAGTATCTTCTTTGCTAACTTAGGTCTCTCTATTCTGGTTTCCAAGAAATAAAGGTTCTATCACACCATTGCACCGTCTGGTCAACTGACACTAACGGGCTGCACCACAGGAGCCTTCACTCACACATCTCACGTTCTTATTCCTTTGGATACAGTGTGAAACCGCGAGTGCTATAGTGCAGGTTACTTATGGTATCGTTTATGCACAGGCGTCCTTTGGCTCCGGCCACTGTTACAGGCTAATCGGAAAGTGGATGAGGCTGACCATTAGGGAAGCTGGTTGCGTCGACACTAGCAGCGTCATCATCACAGACAGCAATACATCAATGTGAACCATTTATGCTTAACTGCCACACAGCCATGAGGAAGACAAAAAGCAAACCCTATAGTTGAAGAGGGAAGAAAACAGGAAGGGGATGGGAAGAGACCTGACTACTAAAAGATAGCTTCGTCCATATTCACACATTCAACATTAAGGTGCGTACACCTTGTGAAGGAATCGCCGAGCTGTTCGTGAAAATAAGACGTCGTCAGCAGAACAGCTTCCTTATGGCTTCATTAAGGTTGGAATCGTTAGCTGTTTTGTGCGTACGATGAATGAACAAAACCGTTTATCTTGGTCACCTTACCGTTGGAAGCGCATGGTAAAAAACCATTTCCGTCGAACCGCGTGTCAACGCGGTAATCACGGTGTGTACGTGTAACGAGACTCTAGAATATGTATCAGAACCGGTAGACATCTACAGAATCCGTAAGTCCCGTTTACACACGAAGGCGATTATTTTGGTGTCTTCAGAGTAGCAGTCAATGCAATTGCGATGGCACGAGTTTACCTCTGTTCGTATTTAATAGGAAGCTTTTATCTACATGACCGTACGTTATAGTCGATTTAGTTGTTCCGGAAACCACAGTTCACCAAACTTCTGTTGTCGGCCTAGAACGGCGTTGACAATTGAAGAACATCAGTGAACCTATGGGGCGCTCTTACAGATAACCAATCTAACTCGAACCAATCAAAAACCACGAGCTTCGCTTAATGACCTATATCATGTTTCGATAATGGCAGTAACCTCAGCCTTACTGTGAATTCTTGACCGTGGCTCTGTCTACGAGATTGAACAGTGTGGCCCTACCTGTCCTTTTTAAATGATCAAGCAAACTGAACACTGTTCATCCAAGGTCGTGGTTGAGAGTTTGGTCGTGATCATTCAGTCATGCCTATTGTGGTGTTACCGGCGTTGTGGTTAACAAGTCTTTCACACAAGTATGAGATCCGGAGTACAAATGAGTCATAGTAAAAGTTAAACTCCGGTCTAGTTCTTCAGTTCGAAGTGAGCTAGCTTAAGCGCTTATCTGAATATGAACACTGCGATCAACCGTAGGCGGGGTTCAATTTGGAATAACCAATGTTCCCAAACTCCTAATAACGATCTGATACGTATCTCTTTGTATTGGTGTTTGATCTGCACAAACACGCGGGGACCATTGACGATTTCTCCCAATACCCAACTTTTCTCTTTGCCATACTCTGCGGGGACCGTTCGATATAAAACATCGTTCTCAACGGTCGACCTCCTAACATTGCGATGACTTTCATTGGAATAGCCTACTCACAACCTTTCTGTCCATGATACCCGTTTTGCGTGTTCTCATAGTTGGCCACTGTGATGGAAACACTTAAATTTTGACTCCAGCGTTCTTCGCAACTTCTCACTCACCTTTCCCAATGACTGCCAGTGTTTTAACATTGTACGACCTTTATTGTTTTGTACAATTATTTCTTTCAGATTTCTCGAATTGTGATCACTTTTTAAAATGTTGACTATATTGGGGGCCGGTCTTTCTTCTGTTGATGACCTTACTGTTGGCGGAATCAAAGCGCTGAAACAATCAGATATTATCTATCTGGACATGTACACATCTATCGCTCCTGGTTTTCTGGAGGATGTCAGACAGTTGACCGGAAAAGATGTCAAACTTGCGGATCGAGAATTTGTAGAGGATGGTGAAGAATTGCTCACGAAAGCCAGAGATTCTAATGTAGCTTTCATTGTGATTGGTGATCCACTCAGTGCAACTACTCATACAGGTGCGGTAGTACTTTGTAAATTTACTGAAGCTTTCCACACTCTCAATTAGATCTAATCCTACGTGCAGTCAAATCCAATATTCCTTACAGAATTATCCACAATACTTCCATTATGACGGCGGTCGGTTGCTGCGGTTTACAGTTGTATAATTTTGGTGTAACGATATCCGTGCCCTTCTGGGATGAATTTGGTAGACCGGATAGTTTTTATGACAAATTGATGTGGAATTTCGCCTCTGGACTGCATACGCTATGTCTACTGGACATCAAAGTAAGTGTAGACCTGCTTCGTCCAAGTCAGAAACAATTTGTCTGCTTGACCAAAGATTCTATGTATTGGCCCAGCTTGTCCTGAATTCCATCTGTTTACTTAGCAAAGAGCATTAGGCGGATCTGTTTGATCCCTCATGTTCAGAAGGTTGCTTGATGTTCCTCTACGCGTGCTATTTGGTCGCTTGTAAACTAAGCGTAATCCGACTTCTTGTTAAGTGCTAGCAGAAGGAATCTGAATTCGTACCGCGGCATGACTACCAGCCAAACTCATTGATGCGAGTTGTTTGGAAAATTGTACTGTGTTACCGCTGCGACGAAATCAACCCGTCTCTCTAATCGACCTCGATCGGATTCTTATCTTTACGCAACGCAGCTGTACGCTTCCACCCCGGTGGTATTTAAGTGGTGGGTCTAACAGTAGTTTGAAACTTCAAAAAATCTCAATGATTATGTTGATATGATATCACTCTCCATTGCCTTCAACGGTTTTCCCCTCGGTGCTGTGTCCGAAGGTATTGAAGGGAGCTCAAACTATTTCTGTTGATGTCTTGATACTAGTTTGTCTGCATTGTTCGAGGATGCTTGATAAAACACATAAGTGGACGGTTTTCGACTTGTTTGATTGTATAGTTAAGTTGATTTTCAACCCCCCTCACCAGATTGCTTCCTCAAGTATGCAGCTTTTTCGTTTACATGCTTCCGATGCGTTCCAAATTAGGTAAAGGAGAGATCTTTGGAAAATATCCTTCGCGACCGACTGATCTACGAGCCTCCAAGGTTTATGTCTTGTGGTCAGGCGGCCTATCAGTTGCTTGAAATAAGTCGAAGAAGACAATCGTCCACGTTGCCCAACTTGAATCCGAACTGTCTTGTGATCGGCCTAGCTCGAATTGGTTGCGTTGATCAGGTGATCGTAGTTTCAACGTTGGATGAAATCAGCCGCGGACATTCGGTTGAAGATGCTGCTATACCAGGCCCTCCGACTCGGGTTACCGAAGCCTTAGGTGGTCCCTTGCACACCTTGATCATTCCTGGTCAAATTCATCCACTCGAAGAAGAGTTCCTAACCTGTCAGTATGACAAGTCATTGAAAAATGCAGACGGTATGCCGTTGGTATTTCTACCACCCTACTTTACAGGAGACGAACTAGACAACGTCAGTAATCTCTTCCGCATTCACAACGAACTTGTGTTACGTGCAAAGGTTGAAATAAATACGAATTCATGTTCACATACTTATTTCGTTGTTCTACATTACGCGGACGCTCCAACAGATCTCCTCTCTCTGGTTAGAGATATCGTGTTTTTGGCTGACAGTTATCAACTGTGCTTTCTGAAACACGGACTTAGACTCATTTTGTTCGAATCTGTACTTTGGGGTAAGTGCCTACGGATGCTGGTATTCATAATCAGTTGTCCGCTATACTGAAAAAGCTAGATAAGATGACACGATATGTGTATAGATGTGTAAGCGAGTCATGGAAACGTGGACGAAAGGTAATTACTGCAGAGGGGATTAAACAGAACATGAGTTACGGTTTTATACAATTATTGTTAACGTGTGCAACCAACTAAACTTGTCAGATAGTGTGGATGGGAAGATCAAACCGCATCCAATCTGTAACCATCTAATTAATTGTTGTTTTTTGCGCCAGTTCCTCCATACTTCCATCATTCGAATCGTTACTACTGCATATTTTAGGTTATACTTAGATCAGGACGTATATGTTCAAACTAAAAGTCAATTCCATCTCACGGTCTCCAAATGTCCGTTTGCACTCTCGGATATTTCTATTTCACTGTCGTGATCATTTTAGACCTGATTGCTGTTTTTGATTTGGTTGCTCGTAACGTTCTCTGGAACTGCCTTATTCCAAAGGAATTTTAAGAGCAATAGGTCAGTCTGTACGTTCGCTCACTCTGCAAGCAGGGTGAGGGTTTATAGACAACTGTCTCAGGTGTTCATAACTTCTAATGATGTTCGTCAAGGGTGTGCGATTTCCCTCTTCCCGTCCAATCTTGTCATGGATAACATCCTGAAACATGCACTTGACGAATCCAGTGAGCTCGATATTTAGCTTCTTCCTGGGACTAGGTTAACTGGAGGATGTGGACGACGTTGTCTTACTCAACATGCTGAACAGGGTGAGCGACCCAACTGGTTTGTATGGGATGCACTGCGCACCTTCATATCGTTGCTTCAAGCCAGAGAAGATCCCACTCCCACTTTCTTCATTTGTGTAGCACTACCTCGTCAGCTTGTAGTATTGCTGATAAAATATCGGTGAGGACAGCGAACACACGAGTTGTCCTTGCCAGTATGTGTCATATGTGGCATCGAAGAGACGTCCGGTTGTTGCCAAAAGGAAGGGTATGTAATGCTCATGTGCATTCTGCTTTGCCCTATGGTCCAGGAACGTACCCTGCTCGCAACAAAGGAGTCGACAGATTTTCTGTATTTGACCATCGTTGTTTCCGCCGGTTAGTCCAAGTCCAGTGGATTGGCCGCTTGACCAAAATGGCCGTTCACCGGTGCGTATTCCGGCACGTTCGAGATGCGCGGTCAATTGGTCAACTAATCGCGTTGCAGAGCCTGTGATGATTGGGTCACGTACTCCCTATGCCGGCCGAGAGTTTGCCTTACCAGGCGTTGTATATTGAGATCGCCAACGGTTGGGTGAAACCGCGTGATTGTGAAGCAATAACGCAGTCGCGAAATATTGAAACCCTTACTGTTCCACTGATCACGTAATTTTACTCATATGTTCTAAACTTATCCGGGGACATGACTGTTTTAAATATGAAAACCCTGACTTTCCCATTTGGTCAAAGTCAACAGGTGTCGGCTGTCTGGCTGGGGTCCTCGTGATCACTTAGGTCACAGGTTAGGAACGCTACCCGAGATGACAATGTGCCGCAGTCAACAGTGTGTTTGGAAGTTGTCAAACAACAACACCTTGTCATCAGCATAGTCAAGATCCATCAGTCTTCTACCAGGTAGGAGAACCACACCGGCGTCTTATGAATACCGGAGACAGTCCTCTATTGNCGAATATGGGAACTGCTGTCGAATGTCTCCAGCAAGCAGGGATGGTATCCGTCATCCATGCGATTGCAGATCTCAGTCTTAGTGAGTGGTGTTAAGTCTATTAGTCAGAATGCCACACTACAAGTTTGCGGCGCCAACATAGTAGAAACAGGAGGCCAGCTAAATTGACCCTAAACGTTACGAGCAAGTTGTAATACTGTACGTTTCAACCACCTCGGGTAACCTTCCCTAGGAGTGTTGTCACTCATGAGAAAGGCCACCCGAGGTGGTTGAAACGTAGAGTTTTACAATCTGCTCGTAACGTAGAAGAAACAGGAGGCCATCTAAATTGACCTTAAACGTGTTTAGCCTAGCATCGACATTCTGGACTTATCATGGGTGAGTGTTCTATCTGTCTCGTTGGTAGCTCCATTGATATACGGTCGTCTCAGACCATTAGCACAGGTAACATAAACGAGTTTGCCGGTGTTTTCGAAAGCGAACTACCTTTCATTGACCTCTTCCATTAGCCACTGTTCACCAAGAGGTTAGCCACTGTAGATCGAGTTCGTCTGCCGGGCTGGGGCCCTCGCGACTCATAGAGTCGGTGGCTGGAGACTCTAAGTTAGATGGCAACTAATCAAGCTCAGTGGTGTGTACGTTGTCGTTGTTTAGTCGAGTTGTCTGTGAAGCGAGTGCATTTGATGACTCAGGGCAGTGGAAGCCGTAAGGACTCTGTCTTGCTGATGACGCCTTACCCTCACTTGCAGCTCAGTTGTTTACGTGGTGTAGGCACCTTGATGTTAAATGTTTGAATATATACGTAGTTATTTTCAGTAGTTAGGTCCATTCCCGTCCTCTACTTTCCCCCCCTCTCTCTTCTTATACAGGGTTTGCTTTTTCTTCATGGTTGTGTGGCGGTTAACCATTAGTGTGAACCACTGATGTATTGCTGTCTATGATGATGAACATTAATGAGTATGCCGGTGTTCTCTGAAGCGGAAGCGGTTCCTATCCCGTTGACTGCTTTCATTAGCCAAATTTCACGATCGGTACTGGGTTACATTTCAGCTCCGCACAGATAGCGTTCCTAAACATGTGTGAACTGTCAGGGGGAGTGTTCCGTGTGGCATTTAAAAACTCTACAGACTTCTGTGTATTGCGCTTGCTCGAATCACGAACCACCGGGCAGCGTGCAACAGCATCTGCTTCATGAACGGACTATATGCTTTGAGTCCGGCAGCTATTAGGATTCTCGGAGTGAGAAATGTGGGGTCTGTTTTCTAGACTAGTTTGCCACTTGTGATTTGCCGACGGTGTGGCCAGTGTCTCAGCAACCAGCCGTTGTTGTCGGTGGGTTCGTTGGCCAGCAAAAGTAAGAGCGAAACGAAAGCGCTCCAACGCATGGTCCGCATTCAAGTGTGCGCTCCAGTAAGAACGACAGTCCTGAATGGATTCCCACTACCTATAAATAACAACTTTATGGTCTGTCTGAGACGAAACCTGATTCGGAGGAGGTAAGTACCAAGTTTAGCAACGAAGTGCACGGTGTTGGCTAAAAATAGCTTATGCTCACCACACAGTTGCAACAGTCGCCCGCCATTCTCCGAACGATATGATGCTATCCCAAACCTGCCACATAAACGAGATTCGGCCTCACCAAGGTTCATTTCTCCGGGCAGAATGACCATATCGAAAACACATAACGATCGAAGGATAGCGGCCATAACAATATTTACAAGCGGTTGTTGCGCACGAATGGCCTGTTGGTCGATGAAGGCGCAACCAATCCGAATGCAGCTTGAGTCTTGACACCTAGGCCGCCATGCCGCGTACACAACACTTACTTGGCCCAGTTACAGGCTATCTGGACACATTTTATTTTTCTGTATAGCCTTTCTTAACGCCAACATGAATGATCTGATCTTAACCTGTCAGCCAATCAATCGTCACCAGCTGCTTAGAGGGTTATGCCCGAAATCTTGGTGCTATTCAACGCTATCTCCGGTGGACTATGAATAAGTGACAATTAGGCAAATTCCGACTGTGGCCTCACGCCGAGTTGCACAACTCGTTGGCGTATATGTGATATCGACGTCTTCTTAACTGAGGTCGATGACTGTCTTCTAGACACTATTCACATGGGCAGCTACTCTTAGAAAAACGGGACTAAGGGAGTACTGGTTCGTTTTTTTCCTCAGAAGGTCAATATCATCATTCATGAAACTTTCTGATGGTTGGGAACAGCGGTGGTGCTGTTGTTTGTAG
>QNGE01009664.1:0-12252 GCA_008508345.1 Paragonimus westermani
AGGAGGAAACAAACAACAGTTTATCTTTTCTAGACATTTCACCTACTAGACAGCATGATGGCTCATCGCAACGCTCAGTGCGCCGCAAAGCCACTTGGAGCGGTCGGTATTTGCAGTTTTCTTCTTTTGTGCCTATTACTTACAAAAGAGACCTGGTACGAACCCTGTTCTAAGAAGCCCGGTAGATATACACCGATGACTGTTTGCAAGGAGAAGAGGCGAGATTAAGAGAGGTGCTGCTCGCAAACGGATACCCTGAGAAATTCGTCGATGTTCACAGCCAGAAAAGAATGATCAAGACTGTCGTGAGTACGGTTCTCAAGAAGCAGGTCTTTTTGAACCTATCTTGCAAAGGTGATTATATCACGACTGACGTAAGTCAAAATTACAATCTACTCTAACTCGTACATTCCCTGCGGCTAAATTGTGATTGCTACTCATAACTAGGAGTGTTGCTCAGCTTATTCGTAATCGTGACCTACCGAAATGTTCTGTCTCACATGTAATCTCAGTTCACTTGCAGTTGCGGTGACGTCAATATCGGTGGAACAAATCGGTGCCTACGACAATGAATGGCTGGGCATATACCTAAGTGGTCGATACACGTCACGACGCAACAGACACTGGTAACAGAACGATTAAGACGAAATCCTGCATCATCTATCACAAGGCACATCATGGGAAAAGGTCATGTTTTTGACCCGGCCATCTCGTTTCAAGTTCTGTTGCGTAATCAGAACTCCAAACTGCTTGCTTTTTCCGAGGCCATATTGAGCAGTACTCATCGTCCGGCCCTGTGTGTGCATAAACTGTTGACTCACGCAGTTTGTTTGCCCTGGAACTGACGGCAGCCTTTGTTTCATGTAAACCCAATCGGTGAATGTTTTTACTGTGTTGCTATCCGCATGTCCTATGTATTCTTGTGTTTTGCGTTTGTGACCGAAGACAGTAGGCGAAATGTTAACATCCCGCGATGTATGTCATCCATCGTTATTGGTGAAGAGGTTCTGATTTTTCAGAGAAACCATAGCGAATAGTGGGCATGTGATGATAATCGAAATATATATGTATATGGACGATCCCATAAACCGAAATATTAAAGGCAGCATGGATAGTAAAACGCACGAGAATACTGTTTATTTCTAGTAATATTACATCTTTATCTACTGATGCTCACACACTCAACAGCGGGTTGTACAAAGCTCTAGATGGAATTATAGACGACGCTCATTTGAATCCCTGTTCTGTTCTATCTTAAGTTGTCTAATTCCATGAAAATAAAATGGCCTAGGAGGCTGAAGGTCAAGGAAAGTGTATGAGAATTTTCATCAGTACTTTAAAAGCCAATGACTCATGGGTTAGCACGGACGTCGTCTAACTCAGCCTATCATTTTACAATATGACAACGTCGGGCAACAAAAAATAATATATTGCCCAATTTTGTCCATCCATAAATCAATGCTGCACAAACGGTTTTCGTCCATCTCCGAACTCGTAAGGTAACGCTTTACGGAACGAGCTTCTACTCGGAACCAAGGTTTAACCTTTTTGGTCATTCGTCCTGGCAACTTCGCTTACGTACTCTGCACGGTTGCAGTGTAAAACTTTATCCAAATGACTCGGTCTAAACAGTCCAAACAAGAAGAAGAAAGGCCGAGCCGGCTGTAATAGTGGATTTGGAGAGGCAACATGAAACAAAGAAAAACCACTTTGACTTGTTGTACCCTCGTTCTGTTGAAGATCTAAGAGGGCTTAATGGCATCTAGTCCAAGGGAGAACTGTTGTCATTTTAGAGGCTACCAACTATCGATGTCTCTGATGTAAAGCGGAAAAACTCAAATTCGCCCTTGCTTTCCTGATATTTCCCTTGGTGCAGAAACACTTAAATTGTGTTCAAGCTTCACGCCGCTATGTTACTTTTCAGTATTCTACAGCAACTGAGCCGTAAGTGTTCCAAATATTGCCAAATTTGACCGTTTTTGGCTAAGAAACAAACAAACTGAAACGCTCTATTGGATAAACTGATCGAGTTTCTACTGTCTATCGTTTTGTGAAAATGATTCAATCTGATGTATAAATTTCTCCAAGGTATATACTATCGCGAGAATTATATTAAACTAATTAAACTACGCGTTGCTACATCAAATATTAATGCTATGAAACGAAGTTTAATTTTGCTGTTTTCGAGGGAACATATGCTTCCATCAACTTTCTTTGGAGGGTTCGAACACATAGTTACCTAGACCACTAACGTCCTGTGACATTTCACAATGCACGAAGAATCAACTGCGGAAACAATGTAATCACAGCTGTGCTGTAGGAATGGGACACGAGGAGGAAAACGACGTTACTGTCAGAAGATCAGTAACGATCGCCGTTTTGTTTTTTCTAAGGTGATCAATATCTCTTCTGTAAAAAATGTATGTTCAACCGATGTTAGTTGCATTAAGTGTGCAGTCCATCTAGGTTCACTTTAAACGTTTTTTGCCAGTTAGTTCGTGTCCTATCCCGAACACTTTCTCGAAAATGTGATGTTCGCTTTGGACCACCATCAGTGACTTCCGGCTGGACCTACCTTGGTCGTCATAAACACATCCAATTTTATTTACAGCGTACGTTTGGCCGTGAACCAGCCAGGTTCACACGATTCACATCGAGTATTTAGAACAACTGCGTAGATGCGTATGTTCCGTTTATTGGTAGCTAGTGAACTGTTTACAGTTTTTTACAAATATTGCATGCATGTTCCGAATTTGTCTACAATGTTTGTGGAATGAGTCTTTGAAGATTTAATGGTGGATAAAACCGAATCTTTAATTGATGTTCGGAGATTTGGGCTAGCCAAATGGTTTATCTGAATGCCAGGTTTGCGATCACATGCAAGTGGTTTTCATTTTTCAAACAATGAACCCAACATTTATCGGTTGTCAATATCTCATCCTGATCTAGATGAACTTGCTTGATCAGAGGCGATTAGCCAGCACTAGTAGCTATCAAAAGGAATCTCAAATAGAATGGTTTTTACTTCAAGACTGTTTTTCATATACATATGTTCCTCAATTACTGACTTCTATTTTGTCCACAGTCGCCAGGTGTCCGATGATTTGAACAGATAATCTAAGTGATAGAAGCCATGCTGTTAATTATTAAACTTTAATCAGACAGAGGTTGTCTGTGACGGAGCAAAGAAAAATGAAATGACAGTTGCTTGGCATTAGAAATTTGCAAGCCTAATGTAATCTTTTTTACAGTTTTCGAATCCCACGAGTCTGTTCTGATCCCAAAAAAAAGCTTCGGGTCAAATTTGATTTTTCTTTCTGCACTACGAACTACTTGCTTGGAGACATGTCCTTTCACCAATAATGATGAAACAAGCTTTTCTTCCCTGAAAATCAATGTCCGCTAGTTGGCTTACTCTGTCAGCAACACTGTCGTGTGCATATATATATATATATATAT
Source organism: Paragonimus westermani (assembly GCA_008508345.1). NCBI lineage: Eukaryota > Metazoa > Platyhelminthes > Trematoda > Plagiorchiida > Troglotrematidae > Paragonimus > Paragonimus westermani. The sequence goes on from QNGE01009664.1 coordinate 3,460, forward strand.
ATATATATATATATGATAACGGATCCTAGTGTGGATTTGAAAAGTCACAATAAATCGTTCACCACTCAGTGTCTACCCTCTTTTTTGATTAATATATATATATGTAGTGCCTAAACAATAACAAGTAGCTGGCATCAACTATCTAACAGAATCAGGGGAGAAAATGGTTAAAAAGCGACGAGGATCGTGAAACTTTGAGTGTTTACCGATTGTATGCAAAGCTGGGCTGAAGTGTACACAGCAACCGAATACCAACACTGTTCAAGATTGTCTCTGGTGTCCGATCACTGGCAACTGCCAGTCTTATTCAATAAGGGGATAGCATCCCTCGCAATGTGTGATTCTAGCATCGCTTGGAAATCTTGTGATTTCTTGCAGCAGTCAGCAGTAACACGGAAACAATAAGTCGCATGTGGCTCACGCTGTTAAAACCTTAGGTAGTTTCCGTTCGTATTCTGTCTCAAGAGCCAGTCGTTCACATTGCACACCGATCGGGTGTAACATTTGTTGACAACTATTGTGAACTGAGCATTACTAAAAACTGATCTTGATCCTCGTATTCCCGTAGACTTTCCAATCAACTCCTTTCAAACAGAAACATTCCAATCGTATTTCATTCTACTGAGGTGTTTAAACAACTTCAAACCTCGAATACAGTACTCCTTTTCGAAAGGCAGCAGCTGAAAAGTCCATCAGATCGTGAGAACCCGGACCACTTATAGTACGATTAAAAAATTAGAACCAACAATCCTCCACAGCCTAATACTTACACACTTTGGCTAAGTGGTTGAAACAAGAACGCATGTACACATTTTAACTGCCGCTAGTTTTTCACAACATCCAGTTAATGAGGTTCATATCAGACACCTTACCAGCAACTGAACACTCGGTTGTTGCCTGATAATCATATAAGATCTGTTGTAGCAATGCTTCGGTCTCATTATTGCAATTATTTTCTTCATTCATTGTATGCGATCACATTTGAGTTGGATACAGAAAATGCGGTCACACATTCTACTGATCAGTCACACATTTAATCGAGAACTGGCAACAGTCGATTACACGTAGACCAATTCGTAGTGCAAATTGCCGATTGATGCATGCAAACATTAAAGACAATGTCACCTGGTTAACCAAATGTAGTCATGGTCTGTCGCTTTGTCTACACGACCGGTTCAAAATTATTCTAGTTCTACTGGACAAAAACTGATCGGATAAATAACTGAGAAAAGTATTTTAACCTATCTCCTGCAACTCGTTTGTCTACAGTGCCGTGGCCTAGTAGATGAGTGTTAGGGATTCCACTCAGATATACACTAACGGGTGGTGGGTTCAATTCCTGGCGTTCATGGTATTCGTAACTCGCAACAGGATTGAAACAGTTGCTGACCCCTTCACTAATAGCCACCTTTTGCAAGACCTCTAAACAACTGTTTCCGAAGTCGACATGGAGGTCCTCTATTTTGTGTGGTGAAAGCAAATGGTTGTCCGAGTTAAGCTTTTGACCGAGAAAATTTATGAACGAGGATTGAAGACATAACTGTAGGCAACGACCAAAATCTGTTTTGTCGTGTTTGATTTAAATATCTTTCAGGCAAAATAGCGAAGAAAGCAGATCTGATTACGATGTTTCGTATGCTAAGTGAGGTCGTTCCGAAACCAACCTGAATGTTCCAAGCCATGGTCACCTTTGTGGCCTGGTCACTGCAAAAATCCATCTTGTGATAACAACTTGGCTGTCACAGTACTGAGATCAAGAACTCATAAAAATATCAAGCAGAGAGACAATATGAAAAAGTGGGTGCATGTATGTCAAAACCGGAGCTGCCTACGTAGTCAAGCAGTGGAAGAATTACCAGGGTTAAGGTGGTTAGGAGACACCACTTTAGAACGCATTTGAACGCCGACTGATGACTTCACTTGACGGAACCACTGGAAATCAACACATGGAACAATCTGAACATTTGATTATTCAACAAAACAACGTGTTGTCAATGTTTCGCGATGGTAGTCCTGAGGTCTACAACACTCGACTGGTTCGCTCGCATGTAGACTCATCACAAGAAGGTAGTCTGTATACACTGATGGCCCTTGGTGTACAGGCTTCCCCAGATGAAAGCAAAGTTCCTCCTAATCTAATCCTTGTCTCGTTAGCCTACTGTCCAAGCTCCGACCTACTAGTACATGCTTTGCCTGTCTACCCCTCTCTATTGACCACACACATTCACGTGTTCTCTGTACTGCTCATGACGCATCCACGTAAGCCAAGCCTACCAATTGGCAACACTGCTTGTTTTCTACTGGTTCCCACTTCCACGTTCGAGGTCGCCTCATTCGCTTCAGCTCTCTTTGCGTAACGGTCATACTCTCCTGTCCCTTCCGATTGTGACTATTTGATTGGTTTTGTTTTGCTGTTGGAACTCACTCAGGGCTTGGAATGAATTGCGGTTTACAATTTGTCTGTTCAGTACCCACTGGGTGGATAATACCGCTGTTTCTGCATTCAATATCCAGTTTATCATCTCGTAATCGTGGAAATCAAAAGTACTATTCAACGTTCATCTGATGAATGTTACACTTGGTGTTAGTAGCCTAAATGGGGTTTCCAGTTCAGTGAGCGGATAAGAGCTTCAGTTCATAACATGAAGAGTTACCGGTTCAGATTCCATTCAGCCCACCACTAACTACCGACCACAGACATGAATGAAACTGGTCGTACTATGTCGCTGTGAAGGTCTACAACATGGAATATTTTCCTCACTGTTTGAAACCCCTGAGACTGTAATCAGTATATAAGAACGGCCCGAGGTACGCGAGTCCATCCACACTGAAGGGGTGTGTACCGTTTTTGCATCAACAATAACGCTTCATTCTCTCGTAATATAGAAAACAAACGAGGCTCATTTCCTACTTTGCTCCTCCTTGAATGTTCGTACTGTATTTTGTATACCACAGTTGGCAGTTACCTTGTTACGTTTGCTAAGTGTATCGGTCAACGTTTTTCACCGTTTTTTTCTGAGCAGCTGTGTGGTTACTCAACCTCATTGTTCACTATAACGGTGCCTGATATTCTCTTGCTATGAAATCATGAGCACACATTTCGATGAGCCCGCTGTTGTATAACTAACCACATTAGCACGCTTTGTTGAGAGAAGTCGGGAGCAAATATGTAGAAGCGAACTGGTATCGAGCGTTTCCTATTCAAACTCAACAGTATTTACAGGTTGCGAAAAGGTGAATGACACCGAATGTTCACGTGCAATTCTAGACCACGGGTAAAATCTTAACTATACGAGTGGCACGGTTTCCGTATTCCGCACTTATTAAGCGAAACACGCATGATGAATTGCTGTCGTTCGATCTCAGATAAGTTACAATTTGACGTAAACTTTCCCCACTAAAGAACACACCAGCATAAGCTTGTTTCACTGTTCGATTTACCGACCTTTACATATTCATGCACTCACTACTCAAAGATTACAGAAGTTTGCATTAGTGAGGTTAGAATATTCTCGTCAAATAGAATTGCTACACCAGTTTTTATTTAGTTTCGTCCGTTTTTCTCCAACTCTCCCTAAATACAGTACTGGGTTGTGGGAAAAAACCCTGTACTGCCAGTTGTTTCCGTGTTACTGCTGACTGCTGCAAGAAATCACAAGATTTCCAAGCGATGCTAGAATCACACATTGCGAGGGATGCTATCCCCTTATTGAATAAGACTGGCAGTTGCCAGTGATCGGACACCAGAGACAATCTTGAACAGTGTTGGTATTCGGTTGCTGTGTACACTTCAGCCCAGCTTTGCATACAATCGGTAAACACTCAAAGTTTCACGATCCTCGTCGCTTTTTAACCATTTTCTCCCCTGATTCTGTTAGATAGTTGATGCCAGCTACTTGTTATTGTTTAGGCACTACATATATATATATTAATCAAAAAAGAGGGTAGACACTGAGTGGTGAACGATTTATTGTGACTTTTCAAATCCACACTAGGATCCGTTATCATAGACATCTCAGTCATCCTCCTTCAGAAAGAAAAATTAGACCCAAGCTTCTTTCTTCCTAGAACTCGTTAGTAATGCACATTCCCGCCACGGTCTGGATCCGAACCCTAACCATGCTTCCACAATACAAATTTGTTAACCGCAACCCCACTGATCTCATACTAGGAATGACCAAGTTATCGTATCTGAAGGCTCAACCACTTTCGTTTCAGGCTGCCCGTTAATCTTGATAGGAGGCCCAGTAACCGTCTTGTTATCTCCAGTCGACAATCAAGCGGTTAAATCTTCTGAATCATCTAGAAATATCCGGGTTCGTCATTTGGACTACTGATAAGTAGTGCTGATTTCCATATGGGGCTGGTCAGACCTCAACCACCGACTGCCCGGAAGTCAGACGAAACAAGTATATGTCGCTGGCTACTGCTAAATTGTCAGTAGTGTAAACGTTACTCAAATATTTTGACAGTCTTCAAAACTNATTCCACAAACATTGTAGACAAATTCGGAACATGCATGCAATATTTGTAAAAAACTGTAAACAGTTCACTAGCTACCAATAAACGGAACATACGCATCTACGCAGTTGTTCTAAATACTCGATGTGAATCGTGTGAACCTGGCTGGTTCACGGCCAAACGTACGCTGTAAATAAAATTGGATGTGTTTATGACGACCAAGGTAGGTCCAGCCGGAAGTCACTGATGGTGGTCCAAAGCGAACATCACATTTTCGAGAAAGTGTTCGGGATAGGACACGAACTAACTGGCAAAAAACGTTTAAAGTGAACCTAGATGGACTGCACACTTAATGCAACTAACATCGGTTGAACATACATTTTTTACAGAAGAGATATTGATCACCTTAGAAAAAACAAAACGGCGATCGTTACTGATCTTCTGACAGTAACGTCGTTTTCCTCCTCGTGTCCCATTCCTACAGCACAGCTGTGATTACATTGTTTCCGCAGTTGATTCTTCGTGCATTGTGAAATGTCACAGGACGTTAGTGGTCTAGGTAACTATGTGTTCGAACCCTCCAAAGAAAGTTGATGGAAGCATATGTTCCCTCGAAAACAGCAAAATTAAACTTCGTTTCATAGCATTAATATTTGATGTAGCAACGCGTAGTTTAATTAGTTTAATATAATTCTCGCGATAGTATATACCTTGGAGAAATTTATACATCAGATTGAATCATTTTCACAAAACGATAGACAGTAGAAACTCGATCAGTTTATCCAATAGAGCGTTTCAGTTTGTTTGTTTCTTAGCCAAAAACGGTCAAATTTGGCAATATTTGGAACACTTACGGCTCAGTTGCTGTAGAATACTGAAAAGTAACATAGCGGCGTGAAGCTTGAACACAATTTAAGTGTTTCTGCACCAAGGGAAATATCAGGAAAGCAAGGGCGAATTTGAGTTTTTCCGCTTTACATCAGAGACATCGATAGTTGGTAGCCTCTAAAATGACAACAGTTCTCCCTTGGACTAGATGCCATTAAGCCCTCTTAGATCTTCAACAGAACGAGGGTACAACAAGTCAAAGTGGTTTTTCTTTGTTTCATGTTGCCTCTCCAAATCCACTATTACAGCCGGCTCGGCCTTTCTTCTTCTTGTTTGGACTGTTTAGACCGAGTCATTTGGATAAAGTTTTACACTGCAACCGTGCAGAGTACGTAAGCGAAGTTGCCAGGACGAATGACCAAAAAGGTTAAACCTTGGTTCCGAGTAGAAGCTCGTTCCGTAAAGCGTTACCTTACGAGTTCGGAGATGGACGAAAACCGTTTGTGCAGCATTGATTTATGGATGGACAAAATTGGGCAATATATTATTTTTTGTTGCCCGACGTTGTCATATTGTAAAATGATAGGCTGAGTTAGACGACGTCCGTGCTAACCCATGAGTCATTGGCTTTTAAAGTACTGATGAAAATTCTCATACACTTTCCTTGACCTTCAGCCTCCTAGGCCATTTTATTTTCATGGAATTAGACAACTTAAGATAGAACAGAACAGGGATTCAAATGAGCGTCGTCTATAATTCCATCTAGAGCTTTGTACAACCCGCTGTTGAGTGTGTGAGCATCAGTAGATAAAGATGTAATATTACTAGAAATAAACAGTATTCTCGTGCGTTTTACTATCCATGCTGCCTTTAATATTTCGGTTTATGGGATCGTCCATATACATATATATTTCGATTATCATCACATGCCCACTATTCGCTATGGTTTCTCTGAAAAATCAGAACCTCTTCACCAATAACGATGGATGACATACATCGCGGGATGTTAACATTTCGCCTACTGTCTTCGGTCACAAACGCAAAACACAAGAATACATAGGACATGCGGATAGCAACACAGTAAAAACATTCACCGATTGGGTTTACATGAAACAAAGGCTGCCGTCAGTTCCAGGGCAAACAAACTGCGTGAGTCAACAGTTTATGCACACACAGGGCCGGACGATGAGTACTGCTCAATATGGCCTCGGAAAAAGCAAGCAGTTTGGAGTTCTGATTACGCAACAGAACTTGAAACGAGATGGCCGGGTCAAAAACATGACCTTTTCCCATGATGTGCCTTGTGATAGATGATGCAGGATTTCGTCTTAATCGTTCTGTTACCAGTGTCTGTTGCGTCGTGACGTGTATCGACCACTTAGGTATATGCCCAGCCATTCATTGTCGTAGGCACCGATTTGTTCCACCGATATTGACGTCACCGCAACTGCAAGTGAACTGAGATTACATGTGAGACAGAACATTTCGGTAGGTCACGATTACGAATAAGCTGAGCAACACTCCTAGTTATGAGTAGCAATCACAATTTAGCCGCAGGGAATGTACGAGTTAGAGTAGATTGTAATTTTGACTTACGTCAGTCGTGATATAATCACCTTTGCAAGATAGGTTCAAAAAGACCTGCTTCTTGAGAACCGTACTCACGACAGTCTTGATCATTCTTTTCTGGCTGTGAACATCGACGAATTTCTCAGGGTATCCGTTTGCGAGCAGCACCTCTCTTAATCTCGCCTCTTCTCCTTGCAAACAGTCATCGGTGTATATCTACCGGGCTTCTTAGAACAGGGTTCGTACCAGGTCTCTTTTGTAAGTAATAGGCACAAAAGAAGAAAACTGCAAATACCGACCGCTCCAAGTGGCTTTGCGGCGCACTGAGCGTTGCGATGAGCCATCATGCTGTCTAGTAGGTGAAATGTCTAGAAAAGATAAACTGTTGTTTGTTTCCTCCTCATGAGAAACAGAAAGATTAGGATGAACGGAACTGAAGTGGTTTGGGAGTGAATCAAAATGAATATTAGTAGTAAAAATCAAATAATCATTTATATATCGCTTATAGAGGCTGGCACCATCTATAGCATCAGATAGTTTTAATTCAATCATTCCTAAAAATATACCTGCAAGTGTAGAGCCCAATGGGCTACCCATTGCCACACCATCAACTTGTTTATAAGAGAATCCGCCCAAATCAAAACGGATGTTCTCTGTACATAAAAGTATAAGTTCCTTAAGGTGATCAACTGGGAGACAAAAAGAAGAATTTTGATGGAAAACAAAATCGCATAGAAAGTCAACTGTTTCTCGAAGGGGTACGTTCGTAAATCGAGTCAGCGTCGATAGAATATATCTTATGTGAACTCACTGATACGTCCTGTAAAGTTTGTGTCAGATCGAATGAATCTTTTAAACAATGAGGGGTAAACAACTGGCGGATCCGGTGGAGGACGCTTAGAAGCAATCTGGCAAGCTTGTGGTACGGTGAGTTATCCATGCACAAGATTGGCCTTAACTGGACACCACATTTATATGTTTTTGGAGCACCTTTTAACTGTGGTGTGCGGGTTCCGGTTAGCTACTTCTGTCTGTATTGCAGTTCCGAGATGTACCGATGTAGTAGTAAGATTTGGAGTATTCTTGAGACTTGTTTCTCTACCAGATTGTTGTTATCATCTGAACTTTTCTTGTGTCTAGTTGGATATCTTTCATTTTTGATTCATAATCATCCTTGTTCACGATAACTGCCGGCACCTTTGTCTGGGTGGAGGAAAACCACATCTTCCATTTTTCGCAGTTGTTTTAGAGCTTGGTAAAATTCAGATGTCAAACAACAATTCTGGCGTACAGGTGAAGTCACCAAATGGTGAGAAATATCGACCATCTCCTCGCGGAACCATCCTTCGTTTTCCTGCGAATTTGGAGAGAAGTCTTTAATTTGATCATACAGGTTCTCAAATTGCATCCGTGTTTGCAACCGGGAGGAATTGAGAGAAATTTTAAATTTCACTCCGAGGGATAGAACCTTCAATTGTGCCTGCGTAAACTGAACCAACGATAAGTTCTGCAGGTGTTTCAAGCCATCCGCAGGGGGAAAGCACTCATTATCTGACCGCGACAAAGTTACCTGAGGACTGCGCAGTGTCATTGTTCTAGTATTCTGACAAAATTCTCGAACTTTATACGACATATCAACGGCAGACTGTTAAGTATGGATGTAGAACGTCGTTGGGTCTCCAGATATTTGTTCAGCCTTTCTTGTGAAGCCTCGATACATGAAGTCGTCAGTCTGACAAAGTTGACATTGTTTCCGGGCCATTTTTCTTTCAACAGCAAACGGTAAAATAACAAAGAGAATCGGTCTGACCTTACGCATTCTTCAAAAACCCTATGGTTGAACGTTCTGTAGTCGTCTTACACCGCAAGATCACCAACCTGTCCAACGCCCGTGTTGTATGCGTAGGGAGTCTTCGTTTGAGAAATTTAAAACAC
>QNGE01009668.1:0-12233 GCA_008508345.1 Paragonimus westermani
AACAGTCAAAATAAATAGCAAAATAGTTGGAATACATGGCAATCCAAGAGTGTCTCTACAAGTGAGCTGAATTGTTTTATAATCTAAGAAGCGTTTTCTATAATTTCGCTCACCCAAATATATATGCATTACTTTTGAATGTATAGAAGCGGAAAATGCTGTTTAACGCAAACGGATATAAAGGACTTATGTCTAATTCGAAGACAATTTCATGACGTTTATTTCGCGATTTTCTCAAGTTCCGAGTTCGGATTCGAACTCGGTGTTACTCGGACCCACTGATCCGTGGACTCATTTTTTTGGGAAACAAGCATCAGCTTAGTGCAGACTTTCAAAGTCTGATAATGAATAATCGGGCATATGGGCCAAGGCGGGTCGTTTATCCAAAAATTTAGATGTATAGTTATATACAAGTATGCCTATAGAGTGTTAGAGCACGTTTTTAAAAGCTAACATGAACAAAAAGAAAAGAAGGTGGTTGCTAATAGTTTGTGTTTGTCTTCCAGGCCGGCAGGCACGAAATACACACGGGTTTTATCTGAACACGTTAGAGTATACGCGTATACTCGGACGTGTCTAACTAGGTTCAGCGGCGCGAATCTCATAATGTAGTGGTTAAATTTTGCGGAAATAACGCTAGCGATGAAAACCTCAAGAAAGCTGTATTCTAACTGTCAACGTAGCTCTTTGTATTTAAAGTGTAACTGACGTTAATTGGTTGAGATTAAAGTAGGCTGTATCCATCCTTCTCCTTTTTTCCGTATTAGTGCAGTTAAACATCGGCACCAGCCACCGCTGTGCTATTGTCAATTATGTTGGAGCTGTGGTCTAAAAATATGTATCGATATATAAAGAAGACAGCTCTAGTTATACGGTTCATTTATCTTGATGTTTTAGGTTTTCAGTGTCGATGTGGTTTTTTGTTTTGTGGCTACCATCGTTATACGGACCGACACAACTGCACATTTGATTATCAAGAACAAGCTCAGCAGGAAATTCGCAAAGCAAACCCAACCGTTATGGGCGAAAAAATTCGAAAACTCTAGACCAGTGAAGGATTCACAATTGTTAAACGACCATTCCATGATTTTCTTGCTGGTAATTTCTGTCCACAGAGGTTTGGTTCTCACAACAACGTACGCACAAGATGTCTGTTTTCAGTTCAAATAATGCATGTTTTAAGTTACAACTTTTTTCGTCCTCACTGGTAGTATGATCGTTTTATCCAGTCACCGGATGTTTTTAATGAAATAGGTTTAATATAGATTTCGTTAAATTGTCCTGATGTCTTTTTATTTCGCAAAATCGAGTTGGGTTTCTAGCTTTCAAGTAACCGACACAAGGCGAGTGATATAAAAGTAACACACGACGGTTTATCACCTTTTAAGAATACTTATTTTTAAGATGCATGCGACTTCTGTCTACAGTAGCACTTAGCCACTTAGAAATATGTTCGATATTCATTTCTGTTGATAGTTGCTTTCAAGCCCTCAATTCCCCTTAGGGCACATGAGTAGATTAAGTGAGCCAATCATGCAAACAGCTGTGGCAGATAAGAGTGCATCTTGCGTTAATTCACGAGTTTCAGATGAACTCTGCTTGATAGAAAGTGACTGACTTACTAATCTGTTCAAATATATTGTCATTCAACTTCATCCATCAGTGAAACGATTACGTGGACCGCAGCTCATACGGACGTAACGATTAGTTCAACACTAGAGTTGTATGAACCCTTTTATCAGAATTTGAATTTTACTGTAAATACTTCACTCAAAACAGACAACCCTAACACTTGGCCGTTTTGTTTGAGTCAATCAGATTAGGTTTGTCACATTCACGTTCCTCTGTTGTCTTCGTTGGTTTGAGAGGGACGAGCGCAACAGTCTGTAAGAATGGAAGATAATTTACTTGTTTGGACGTCCACGAGAAGAGTTACGCAAATCTACTGTTAACCAACCCGCTAGTTTCGTGTGATATTCATAAAAGTAGATTTGTGTGAAGAACTCCAGGCGATTTTTGGAACATTCCAGGCAGTGCACTTGTGACTGAGAAATTATATCGTTTTCAACAAAAATATTGGGGTATTTCATTATTCGGTCAGCTGGATCAAACTTTAAATCCGAAATGCCCACTCTATAGTTGTGAACTTTGCGCCGTTTGTAAGGTTTGAGGCGGCAATATGCCGGACAGTAAATGTACTACGTAGTTAACACATGGAGTGATAAACGTGCCAGACAGACGGGATGCGTGTTTATCACCAATTTTAGACACCTGGATGATGGCCTATTTGGAATGGCAAAGACCGTGTTGTTGCACAACAATCCAGGGGGCTCAGTCATCAGACGGCTAGAACCAAAGCAACTTTGTCTGATTACTGATAACTTATCGAAAGTCGGAGCATCACGCCCAGCTTTGACGCCTCAAACTACATGTGATAGACAACTGATAGTTGGTTTCAACTATGCGCACGACGTTTTACGGATCAGAAGCTTCCAGTTATTTAATAAAGTCGCATGACCGATTTTAACTAAGGTGTTTCTGTCGTTTATCCTCCGATGTTCACAATACATACGAACGTACGCCCTGGAGATTGGAATTTCGGGCGTGCGTGAAAGGAAAAATGTTTTTGTCCAGTCTTTGCAAAGTAGGTCGTTAACTACCATTTCAATTTAACCGTCTGTTAAAACTTTAGCGCCTGGGTAAGAGAACATGGAAGCAAACTGATTATCAGAAGTAACAGACGCCAACAAGAACATTTTTACAAGAAGTCAAATTAATCTGTGTATGGGATGGATGAAACATCCTGGAGGTGGATGTAACTGGACTACTAAAAGACAGAGATAGAGGTCAGTCTAAGTAAAGCATTCTAAAGAGAGAGCTGGATGTTGTAAAAGCAAGAGGCGGTGTCACGGTAGGTGGAAGTAAAAATGCACCTGTCCAAAGGTTTCTCCACCCACGCAGGGAAACGCACGAACCAACAACAGCAACCATATTCCCGGAAGTGGATTTACCGCCAAGCACCAGATGCTAGGGGGTGCACTAAGTGTGAACCTGAAAGCCAGGTTAGGAACCAGTAAAGTGGAATCCGATGGGGCGGTTGCTCATAATCTTTTAAATTTAACAGAACAAAGACAAACCCTCAACATGGATCTGCGGATTTCACGGGAGCCTGTGGATTTTCATCATTTTCGACAGAGCAGAACGTGGAACGTTGTCACCATCATTAACGCAATCAGCGAAGCGTGTTTTACGGCCGACCACCGATCTTAACAGACAACTACTAACAATTCACATGAACTAACTAAACGCAAGCTATCGAAAAATTTTGCTAAACAGCACGTTCAGTTTCTCTGGGATACGTAGCACACCTTCGAGGCGGGGGTATCATTTCCTCATGTTGAGGGCATTTACACCCAGAGTCATCTATTGGAGGGAGAAACAACAACTATGACAACGAAGCCACACATGGCAGATTCGTTAACTAACAAAAGAAGGTAACTCAGCGTATCACTCTTCACAATGTAATATAAGTGGGTTGTAAAATCTCTTAGAGGAGGCGCCCGTTGAAAGTTCCGTTCATTTTAGTTTAGTTTACTGCATTTCCGTTCGGATCGCAGAACTTGCTGGTTGGTGTCTGCTTTCTTGCATCAGCGAATTCCAAGGAGCTCATCTTGCCGCAACGAATAAAGGATGAAACTCTCCTTTCAGGGGTGCTTCACCACCGGGGATGACAGTACAAAACATACAGTTAGTCGATGCAGGGGTGCTTCCTTCACGATCAAACCCTGACTAGGAGTGGATGTGCATTCCCAAGAAGTCTGAGAAGACAGAAGATTATCGAATGTTCAAATGATGATGATAAACAAATGTCGAATTACCTTTAGAAATCGTGGTATGCTTGGGTAAGTGGATAGGATCCCACTGAATTTGGATGCCAACGTGACTTCCTTCAGGTTGTTGGATAACAATGGAAGTGTTTGACTATGAGGACCGGAAGACGGTTAGGGAAAAACCAGGTAACTAACCAATTAACAACTAAAATCCTATTTAAAGTTCCCAATTATGATAGTAGAAATGAAAATAAAGACATGACAGAGTTTGACAGGGAGAAGCGGAGTGGGGTCTACCTAAGTGGATCACGGTCGCTTTCTCAATCCTTGAACACTGTCAACTAGCATCCACCAAGCTTATAATTGAATTCAGTAACCGTGTTAGCCTAGACCTATTCGGAAAGCAATTTACTTCAGTTGCTCACAGCTGTGTACGATAGAAGGTTAGTCCAGATACTTGTCCTGGTTCTGCATTTCACCGTTGGAGGGGTAAAAACTAAGCTAATGAAACCCTGATTGATGCTCAGTTTAAAATTGTTTATGGTGATGATCCACACAATGGTTTCCGTTGAGAAGAGAACCTCCTATACGTGCTGCAACGCCAAACTGCTTGAGAAGTCTCAAAGCAAAAGCACACGGTAAGCACAGAGCAGCCGGTCAGTGCATACCAGATATAGATGACCAAGCATTGTAGAGGATGCAGGTTTCAAAAGCATATAACTAGATCCTAAAACTGGAAGCTTGAAGAATCCGGATAGCTAAAACCCTAAGTAAGGTGCCAAACTTTGTTCTGTCAAAAAACCGCGATAAAGAAAAACACTTCAGGTGAAACAAAAGTGATGTACGCCAGGTGTACTGTCCCTCGAGTTCTATGCTAAAGGGATTAGCGCAGAATTGGAGTGAGATGAAAAGCAAAGAAGTACGGCTGCTCAGCTGAAAACTCTGCAGTCCCAAAAACGAGGTAGAAGAGGTGAGCGGACTATTTGAGGAGTGACTGTCGTTGAGTTCGTGGAAATGTGATTTAACAAACAGGATGTTTTACTAGGGGAAGAGTACGTCAGCCAAAGAAGCTTTCTCGTGGAAGGTCCATGTGTTACCTGTATCACACAATACAGCACTACCTCGTAACACAATAGGAAACGAAAAGTCAAACAATCTGCAACAAGCCCTATGCCAATCTGTGAATCGAAAAGTCCGCGTTTCCAAGATGCAATAAAATCAGAGTAAACTGTTAACACAACAATTAAGAAATTCGTGTCAACAAATTTACCTGCTTATTCTGTGTCTCAAAAATCTGTGTAATTCACTTGCATAAGTCATGCAGGAATGCACGGTAGTCAAGCTCGTTTTCAACCCATACTCATTCGGACGTTGTTGATCAATAATATAGTTAGTTATTCCTTTGACTTAATAAGTTACGATCAATAGGTAAACCAAAAATTATGACTAAGTCCCATTAACGTTACACGCAGTCACCATTCCGTGTTGCTGAATGTATGATTTTCACAGCAAGCCCGATTAAAAACGTGAACCTCAGTGGCTACCTGATTAATGAGCTGCGTATTAGGAGTTTTCAACGGAACGCGTCAGTTAAGCAGTTGGTCGACAGTGGTAATTTAAATTGGTTCATTTTCTCTGGATTGCTTGCTTCATGAGAGAATAATTGATCTTAGCCCATGAATGTGCAGTCATCTTATGCTGAGTAAAACCATTTGTCAATTTACGGTTGATAGCTGTCTGCTCAAATGTGCCGGTGCACCTGTGCGCGCGTATCCGCACGGGCTTAGCGAACTCACGTCGGTGCGCACGCGTGCAAGTGTTCATGGAAGTCGGTTACTAACTGGGCTTTGAAAAGTCTTGGGATGAAAATAAATTAATCTTTTCCGCTGATATATTCAATTGAGACGCTTGCTCTTCATAGTACCACCTGGAAATCGGTCAAAATTGTGCAGGTAACCGACATAATAGTGAACCGACTAGCCCACCGGGATAAAGTAATCGTGTTTCTGGTCAGAATAGTGTGAACTGCATCCTTACTGCTTTAGAGTATCTAAAAACTATCTGTTGTCGCAAATCAAACTTTTCGACTCGGCAAAGGCGACTCCTTGGTTGGATTAAAATTTGATGATACCGTCTCATTCGAGAAAAGTATGCATGTAGTAATGACGAAAAGGGTTGTGATGAGGAAATTGTTTATGCCAGTGAATTTTTTGTTAGATAAATGATGGTTGATACTGTGTTTGGCTTCGACAGTTGCAATCCCCAGGCAGACTGTGTAGTACATACACTATGCGCTATCTTCAAGTAAGAGGGGGACTAAAATAAAATTATAAAACAATGCAACCCGGGAAATGTGTTAGTCACACACACACACACGGCTATTGATCAATCTAGTTGCTAAAAATTTTTCGATGAACAGAGACTACATGAGCATCCCCACGGCTCTGACTGTCTGGAAGTCAGCCGATTAATGAAAATGACGCAATATTACAATAATGGGGCAAAATGAACAATGCAATTATAATTCTTCAGATCTACTGATTTGAGAATTTTTCACTCAGTTACTCGTTGGCAGGATATTTTTATTGAGATTAGCTGGAGCAAGCAAACTTGTTCCCCCCCCCCCTAGTGTAAAACAGATGAGCTGGCAAAATGATAAACCTTCTGAGCCAGATTTTTGTTTGTTTAATTCAGTATCCGTTACTGGAATTCACACTTGAGTTCATTAATTCTGGTGAGTCAGGCGATGGTTCGCTGCCACAAACTTTCACTGGATATATATGTCTGTCACAGATTCAGTCAACCCACCTTGAAAAAATGAGTAGCTGTGGTGAGAATTCTAACTGTGGAACCTGTTGTCGATCGATTTGTTATAGTACTGTTTAGCAAGTATATATGCCCGGTGCTCTCTGAAAAACAGGCGAACAAAAATATACGCTGTAAAACGTTTCTGTCGGATTAATTTCTATTTGACATAAGACGCGACCAAATAAGAGGCATTGGAATCTCCCCAGGTATTGCCATAAGACAAAAGGTGGGTGTAAACAGACTAGCCAAAACTCTACTTGTGTCCGACTTCCAAACTAGTTGATAAACTGTCAATCCGGCTCTTCTAAAATTACCGCCGATTCCTGCCGACCGTTTATTTATACAGATCTTTGAGCTAGAATAATTGCACCTTGGATCAAGCCACCTTCCGCTTCATCGTCAACAAAGATCATTTTAAATGACGAAATTTCTTCTAAAAATAATGGAAACGTGCAACTGAGCAAAGGTAAAACCAGTCCAGTCCACTAGCAGTGTTGTGGAGGTAAACGTCACGCACTACAGTAGTCTATATTGTGAGTAACGTATCTAGCCAGCGAGTTGAGAGAGTACTGTTGCCAACCGAGTAGCCATCTCTTATTAAACCTACTCACGTGAAAAAGACAAGCTATTCATATTTCGTGGGTGATTGCCCCAGCGAGTGATACCCGGTGATGTAAGTTACCAAATAATTCACGGTTGGTAACATCCATTTCGGATTAACCTTTCAGAATTGTCGAAGTCAAAGGAAGGCTGTGCTCAACCATCATCACAAGTGGCTTGCACCGCACAACTTACAGTTCTACACACACCACGTATCCAACGTAAACTCACAGGAATAAGACCAAGGGGCCTTGTTGTCAGCCGGTCAATGATGGTTAGCTAAATGATAGGCTAGCTCGAAAGCGAAACCTTTATCTCTATCTAAACTGAGAAAAACATTGAAAATGTAAGTCAAGAAGTAGCTTGATATACCAGTACATGACAGTGCATTCTAAAAGGGATAGGATGAGTGGGGGAAAATGGACAAAACATTCACCACACAGTACACCAAGAAGCTGAGGAAAAAGAAAGGTGGGAGGCCAGAGACATCCAGGTTTCTGAAAATGCGGGCGAGTGATTTGCGAAATCACGGTGATACACAGACAGTGAGACAACCACATATTGCACATGACATAGGCTGGCGAAGGTCAAGTTCGGTTTTCACTGGTCTCCTGACGTCTCTCTAAAAGTATTATGGAATGAAAATGTGATGCCACTTAATTAGGCGAAACCGTTCTCACTGCTGAGTGGACCGTTGGCAGTGAAGCAAATAAGACCACAAATGCTTCGACTCGGAATCACTACTTAGGATGGTTGAAGAAAAGATGTGCACTTCGTAGGGATCAGCTCTGTCAGTCACCTCAATTGGCGTGATCCGAATGTCTTGGACAGCACAGCGTAGCAAAACGATTTCATTTGCCACTGTCCGGTTCATTATTATTGGGGAAAGATAAATTCCGTATTAATGGTACTGGATTCTCTAGGCGGCTCTTCTGTAAAAATTAGTCTGAGAAAACATTAAGAATAAAGTGAAGGAGCAGACAATCCTGGTCATCAACACTAGAGGTGCTGACCAAACAAATAGCTCAGCAGACTGGCATATATCTGTGACACTATTTTGATGGAGACACTTCTAGATGATATTAGGAGTATCGTAATCGAAAGCACATTCACGGCTAAAACGACCCTAACGTTGTCTGCCTACGAAAATGTCAACTCCACAGTAGCTGTCGTGGTATAAAAATGGGATCGGCACATCCGCAGCTTGGTCAAAATTCAGTTTCTTTTTCATGAATCGTCCTTTCCTTTGTTTTGAGGATCCGGCGTATCATTATCATCACAACCAGCCACTTGTTCACTATAAAGACAAGACTGATTGGTGTATAAGTTAATCGGGTTTTAACTGCAGGGAGTACTTTGTAGGTATGAAGTAGTTTTCACTGAGATGCCTGTATTTCATCGAGAATTCCCCTAATTCTACCAATATTTCGAGGTGACGGATGTTCCTAAACCCTATAATTCTTTCAAGGGCTTGTTTGTGAGCAACTTTGATAAGTGCTAAATTCTGCTTAACATAAGATTGAATGGCCTGAATATCTGTTTCCAGGTGTGGGCGGATTATGGAAGCGAACATGTTGGGAAACACTTCCGGATGGAAGATCCCACAAATTCTTCCTGAAACTTTCAGGGTTATTTGTAGACAGATTAGAACTGTCCGCTACTGTGGTTCTTAGGTCACACTCACATTCTGATATGAACAGGTTTTTTCCGCCAGGTTAATACCTAGTACACGTTTGGTGGCGAAGTTGTGTGGTTCTACAAGCTGTGTTACTGAGGGGCAACATATTTTGTATGGTCAATCCAATTCCTTCTCTGAGTTTATCCCACCTTTAAGATACTCTAGAACTCAGCAGAGCCTTGTACCGTCAGCTTAGGGAAACATCGACGATTTGACTATACTCAGTAGCTTAAGAACGAAGACAGTTAACAACAGATACGTCCGTAAACACTCATCGGGGCTAAAATTATTCAGTTTCTGCAGTAAGGTTAAATTGTCTATCCTGTTAAAGGCTTTGAAAGGTCAAAATGAACTATATCTATGGTTAATTTTATTTCGATAGTCTTTGTTCAAAAATCACGTGCAATCCACAGATTCGTGACCTATGAGTTTTCTCTACGGTTGTCTAAGTGCTCTTTGGTGATCAGCCGGAGTTTTTCAACCTTGGCCTGGCTAGTCATTTAGTATGTTCTCCATTACTTTGGAGACCAATGAAAGCAACGCTACCGATCAATAGCTTGTCGTTCAGTTATCTGTGAAAGTAGGTACAATTGTGAACAGTTTCAGAGCTTTCGGTGAACGGCTGGTTGACAACGGGCGACTGTAAATTTCTGTAAACGGTTTCGCCAGTTCCGTGGCGCAGCTTTTCAGATCAACAGGAGATATCAAACCTGGACCGGGTGATTTCTAATTCAATTTAATTCCGACTTACAAAATTGAAATTTGAGACAACTTAGATAATTTGCTGCCCATGTCCTCGAAAGTCGCTTGAAACTTGCAGTTATGCACACTTACATACTGTTCACACAGAGTGTTGGCCACTTCTTCACCTGTTTCGATAAATCCACTAGAGGTTTGCAGTTGCAAAATGCCAACCTCACTTATGGTGCGTACTGAGACGTCACTGTAGGAAAGCTTAAGATTCACTTCCAGCTTTTGGGCAACGCAGTGTGGACAGCAAAACCAATCCTTTTTGATGGCAGCCACGGTAAGACAACGGTTTACAGCAAACTAATCAAATGCAAGTTTAGTTCATTCTATTTGGTTCCTGTTTCATACTGAACAATTAAAGACAGTTCGACGTCTGGTTTGTTAACTAGGTTTCCTTGCCGCTTACCAGACCGGGGATACTTTACTGGTGCATATATATGTTGTTGCCCGCGGAATACTAGTCGTACATTTTAGTGTGCGCAGGCCTTACCGTGGATGATACGCATAGTTTGTACTTCCGTTTCAGGCCAAAAAACAATGACGACATATACTTTGCTAGTATTGACTACGTGTGTTTAATGTTCCATTAATATTGTACGATAAACACAGCTTTTTGTCGCAGGCAGAGGTTGTTTTCCATTGTGAGCTTACAAAAAATAAGACGCTCTGATAAATCTCATCAAAGAATTGTGGCACTCCAGAATTACAAAAAATATTCTTAGGATGTATTGAACATAAAATACAATCAGTAAAGGACGGATAAATTAATGGATCTGCCAAAAAATGAATCAGCTGACACCCATTTACAATGGAAACTGTGAAGAAGTATATGTCGAACATTACTTTTCGTTCAACGTTTACATGAATCAATGTCACTTGTGTATGACTTCACGTTTTTCGAGGTAAATCTAAATACTTCTTTCCTGTATAGTGTGATCAGTTGCAATGTGATAACAAAACCAGATCCAGCTGAAGTGGCTTCTTATTTGTTTCACGTCATTTGCATCATAGTTCTTTATAAAGTTGTCGGAAGGTTTAGGTTTCTTGTACTGACTGTATAATTTCTGGGCTCACATCTAAAGCATAAAAGGGAGAGTGGTTAACACTTCATTATTGATAACAACAGTAATACTAAGACAAAAGAAACTCAAGTAAAGAGTCTGAGTTTTGGTTTGACTATAAATAACACCAGGGATAAAAAGCCTTTTGTGGTAAGTGAAAAAACTGTAAGACGACGACAAAATATATGCATTTATGCCCATCACTCGTGAATGTGAAACAGTCAGAACATTCTTTGACGGGGATGAATTGATCTACAAAATAAACCACTATGCACAGTATTAAAATTTTCTGGTACGCAGAGATCATAAACCGGAAAGGCTGTTTTAAAAGTCAGTTCTGAGGAACATTATATATTTAAGACGGTACTTGTGTGGGATCACTTGACTAATGCTGTCTATCTTAAAACTCAAATATTCTGCTGCCCAGATGTGTTTGTTGACTTCCGCCTGAACAGCAAACTTAGCAAACACAAGAATCAACTCACTCAATCATTTTGTCTCACACTTGTTATCTATCTTTTCAGCCGGTGCCAACGCAAACACCTACATTAGTAGGACCAACTGGTGTCTGCCTCAGAGGATGGTTCAGCATTTCCCAACCATTTGATATGGTCGTTGATGTGAATAAGTGGAACAGCTCACAACTGAACGTGAAACACGGAGATGTTGATTGCCAAAGACTTCACGGTAATAAATCACATCTTCTACGTCATCTACTCTTTGAATATGTTGTTCTATACCACCAAGCTCAAAGTTCCGGTGAGTAATGATGCACTGTTCATGAAACAAGCAACTCCAATGTTTCTACGAGAAGAACTGTAACTCACAGTGTCACTTTGTTTCGTTTATCACCATCTTTTGTATAAGCGTCAAGGCCCCACACTCGTGCCAAGGCTCGAACTGTGTTCTGATTGGTCGCGGCTTCAATGACCAACGGCTCACTCGTCCATGCACCTCAAAATGACCCAAATGCTTGTANAATGCTTGTAAATGCGACAATATACTATGCGCTTCTACTGAGACACGTGTTCTCACTACCGTTGTTGTTGTCCGTAAGGCAAGTAGTTGATGGGGCTCGAATACAGATACAAAACCATCCTGCTCCCTTTCTCGTTCATTTTGTCTCTCTAGCGTCCAGGTGAATTGCACAAGTAGATAATAGTGCTTTAAAAATGAACTGATTTTATTGAAATATGACGCTGATTCATTAGTGGAGTTCTGAGCTTGAACGTGCATTACCTAGAGGATTATTGCCGAATACTTATAAAGAATACATCCTGTGCTTTCTGATATTCAGCCGCAACCACACGCCCCCTTAACTGTCGCTTTTGATTGCTGCAGAGTTTTTAATTTTCCTCATCAACTCAATCATACAAACTTAACGTGTGACCTTTCACTACTCTGTTAACTTCAATGCGCATAGTGTACACCAGTTTCGTCAGTTTGAACTGAGAGCAGCCACTGTGTGAGTACAGAACAGTTATGTCGTGTTTCACAGTGTTTTAT
>QNGE01009669.1:0-12232 GCA_008508345.1 Paragonimus westermani
GTTGGGAAATATATATTATTTATTCATTTATTTATTTATTTAATACTCTAGCTGCCTCCGATGACCCTCAACTACAAGCCAGCTTTGAAGGGAAACGCTATGTACAAGAGGAGAGGAATGAAACGGTAAAGGTAAGGGACGTATCTGTCCAAAATAACCACGCCTATTTCCAACCACTCAACCTCATGGTACCTGCATCTGATAAACTAACACTTAGATTACAGGTGAAAATTAGACATCATCAGCAGAATAACTTTCTTGCGGATTCCACTACCTATCGTCACTGGGTACACTTTCTATGCGGGCAGCTCGGTCAAAGAACAACACCCCTGCCACTAAGCCACAGTCGACTCACAAAGTGGGAATACGTTGAATATATTTCTATCGACGACGGAATCCTATCCAGGGAGTTCTACTTCCGCTGCACTCTCCCTCATCGTAATGCGCTCACAAATCATAATGGATGCCAAAACCCTAGTTATAAGTACAAACAATTCAAAAGCCTCATGCCTTTGATAAAGGCTACTGAATCCCCAGCTGAATAGAGGAACTGGTACCGAGTAACCACGGCAAAGAGGTGCTTTCTGTCGCCCACGCACACCTATGTCAAGGTCTCTAATAACGCCTCCCAGTATTTCTGAAACAGTGGTAACAAGATTATCCGGACGAGCGCTCAAAAACGTGAATGCGATTGCAAAGCTCAATTTCATTGGGTAGTTTTACGTCGTCAGCTTGTCAGTAGCACCTTAGATTCCAAAGTAAGATGATTTTGGTGGTGACAAGGTGATAAAAGGGGGCAGGTCAAACTGGCTCTCAGAATGTTCCGTGCAGTGCTCTGAGGTTCTGCACTCAAAGACGAGCCCGCTATCCACTTTGCTGGCACGTCCACTGACGGACAGTCGTCTGAAGTCATGCTCATGAAGAGTATGCCGACGTTCCCTGAAACAGAAGCGAACAGAGTTAAGGAGTGCACCCCTTAACTTTCTTCGTCAGCTAAGCCAAATGATCGACGAGCGCAACACGTCACGAATATCTCCCCTAAACTTGCTTTATTGACTGTGAGGAGAAATGTTTCATCTGGCACATGACCTCTACAGGGGTTCTCATGAGACCCAATACTTGTTCGGTCCACGAACCACCATGACAAATGTTATAGTACCCTTTTTATAAAGAGTCCGCAAGTCTTGGTTCAGCAACCATCAGGAACTTCGGGTTGAGAACTGATGAAATCTTATCTCACGAGAAAACGCAAATAAGTGATGAAAATATCGGCACCCCAGTAACGCTACCCGACCGACCGACCGCCAAACTTCGAAACACAGGAACAAAAGAAAAGACTACAAATCGTACTCCGAATATCCTGGTGCTCGAAAAACTTACGAGAAATGTGGCCTGCATTTACATAAACAAACGATGTTCTGGCTTTTCTTACGCACGAAGATATATCTTAACCCTATTCTGATTCGCATCACTGATTTTACTGGCTTCTCGCGAAGCAAAGGTATGATTCTTGTTAAATATCGCTCGCTCAAGGTAGTCCAGTGTGAGGTAGCCACATGGATTACGTGGTTTCACGGCAGATTTGATCTCCGTTTGACAATCTGATTGTTCGCCTGCCACCAGCATGTGAACTGCTGAAATATTCAGTGTATCAGGTCTAATAAGCGTTAAAGCAGCTGGCAGCATTCGAACATCCGAGAAGTTCGCGAAGTTTCTTGCATACCAGTGGTATAACAGGAGGGGATGCCGTGTGGATAGGGAAAATTGGGGAATGGTAAAAAAGAAAGAGGAAGAAACAGAATGACAACACTCAATGTGCACAGGGCTACATGTACCCGACCGCCAGTGGCCATTCTTAAGTAATCCGGCCATCTAGCTGCTTCTTGAATACATCGGCTGGTGGTGCTGGTCAATGGCCACTGGCAGTGTGCCACATTTTGAAAAGATTCGGACGAATAAAGACTGTCGTCTACGTAAGAAGCTGCCACGTGTTGTCATGAACTTGTGCTATGGCACCCGGAACTCACTGTACCGGCGACTGTGAAAAGGTTTCCACCAAGATGATTCAGGCGGCATGAGGTGTTGTACGTTAGTATGTCACCAACCAGACGCCTTTAGGCTGGAAGAAATGGTTAGTTCTAACGGAATGTTTCAAACTTCAACAAAGATTAACCTCTAGCTCTCCTAATGATTCTCCTCCGGATAGCCTCTGCAGCAGTGAATTATTTCTTCCAGTATGGTGCACATGCCTGAATATGAACAGATGCGTGAAAGAGTATCGATCTGAAGACTATTGAGTACCCTACTGGACATTGCTAGCCTGCTATTCTGAATTTCTTCCCCAGCACAATAACGCCAGTAATGGGGGAGAGGTTTGTTGTAACAACGTTACCCTGTAGATGAGAGAGGTGATGCCGTGCTTCCAACAGGCTGAAACGCAAACGATTATATGGAAGCTAGAATAACGAAGCAAGCGGTTACGCAGTCCGCACACACGTTCTGGTTGAGTGGAAGCATCTCATGAGGCATCGGCAGCTCAACAACATATAGCAGAAGCAACTTAGTTCTACGTGAGCCGGGCTGGAGCTGGTTGATACACGCATGTGTCGGAATGGTGCAATAGAAACACAATAGACATAGCAGTGAGAAATGTCCAGAGCCAACTGGAGGCAAGTCATTGTATCAGTACCATCGTTCAGTGATATCCACACCAGCGTCAACGTCCTTTTTGTTTCTTCCCATCACATACTGCCCTGAACGGTCATTTTCATTTATTTGCCCATCACACAATCTCTAACGGTGCTTTTTGAGACGGACCTCATATGGAAGTAAGCGGCACTAACTCAAGTATGCAATCTGGTGCTTGTGAACTTTAACGCTGTCACAGACATTCCCGGCAGAAAATCAACGAAATTTTGGTTAGAATATAAAGTCAATTTTAGAACTTACGTTTCAAAAGCGGGATCGTAAGGTTCATGAAACCATCGGTAGATCATAATTTTATACATAACTGACTACATGGCAGCTACATAGGAACCGGGTTGTCGCCAGCATCCATTTCGTTTTACTGCGTAGCCTTGTAGTAGTAGTGACCTTGCATATTTTTAAATCATCTGGCTGATATCGTGATGACAAAATTTTCGAGGAGCATAAACCGCACTAATCACACCGTCTAGAAACTTCACGACCATGAACAGAAACGTTTTAACGATTCTGATGTTAGTGACTATGAAGTACTTAACACTGAATGGGAGACCCGTGGATATTTTCTACAATCAAACTCTGACACCCGAGATGTGCAAAGTTTCAAATGATGAAGCATTGTCAATGGGATTGAAATTTTCCAGGGCGGAAAAGTTACCCATAAACAGTGAGTACTGGAAAAATCACACTTGGTATCAGACTGTCCTGTCCAGCATTTTTAATTACTGTATTTTCGAAAGTCTTTCGATTATGAATGATGGTATATGCCACAACACATATTTTGATACCTGCATATTATTAAGCACGCGTGCGTAATGAGGGCCTGGAGCCACCCAGTTGAAGAAGCGATAATAGCAGCAAAACCAGCCGAAATTGTATATACATCAATTTGCTTATGAGCAAAGTGCAGATGTTATGTCAAATGACGTGACCTTCTATTTGTTACCTCCACTAAATTAACAGAATAGGGCCTATGCAGTAGACAACATTTATGGCAGTGGTAAAGTGGGTGATATACGGTTTGAAACGAGTCTACCTCTGTCACAAGGGATGAAGATTAGTGTGCATTTCACATGATAATAGGCGAGGAAATTAACTCGACCCAGAGGTGACAGGCAGTGGCTGAAGTAAGATACATTTCCAAAAGGCCTACAGCAAACGCAATGTCAAAACATTACGATAAGGGCGAATTGTGAAAACTGCATAACAGCTGTAATCTAAATTACAATGTAACAAATATTTATAGCACTATCTACAAGTGTGTATATTTTTTCTAATAGTTCAAGTAACTCAACCGACACATTTCATAGCAAAGAGATAACGTTCGAAATACATGTTTCATCTGATAAATTCCATATAATGCAAAGAATTCGCTGGTTTTCTTAGAGACACTGTGGTGTGTATGTGACCATGGTGACATACACACCACAGCCTGTATACAGGCTGGACGCTGTAAGACTAAATTCTTACAATGCTTTTTGAGAAAAACGGTGGTAACATGGCAGCAACTGAACTGAACATGGTTAGATCCACAAACAAACCGTGTGCTTCTAGCTATTTTTTGGGAATATGGTAGGCAGTTAGCTCCAATCTGTTCTGGGATCACCGGCAACATACAAGTAATAACGCAAAATTAGTTGTGGTATAATCAACGGCACGCAAATAAACGTCACTCAAAAAGTGCGTATAACCTCCGAGTAGGTTAAGAAACACTCAGAAGGATGCAACCTAAGTTAGCTTGAAGAGCAAACTAGGGGAAGATTCACCATGAACTGGGAGAACATTTGCTGTATGCCAATTGTTGCACGACTGAGTAAAAAGGCTTCGAGTTTCCAAAAGATCTTTTATTGAAAGTATACATGAAAACATGCTTACATTTTACACAAAGGAAAAAGCACGGTTGCAGCCAAAAGTCCCAGAGAAGCCTTAAGATTGTTAGTCGTCACATCATGGTCCTGGTTGTGTTCAGGCCAATGAAGAGGACTTACCAACTTTGCAGATCACCGTGATTATTAAGGAACTTTGCGTTCGGTGCACTTGTACATTCAAGAGAAAATCACTGTACAGGCGGACAAATCTCGGCTGTGTCAACTAATGGTCTTCGTTTTATTTCTGATCAACCTCCAGTTAAGCGATAAGTTGGGTGTGTTAAGATAAAGCTGATTGGGGGTTACAGTTACTAACAGAGTTCGAAAAATTGACTCGGTTTTAGCGTTAATCGAAGATGATAGATTCAATCCAAACGAGTCTGTTTAACTCGCACGATGACAGCAATGGACCATATTATGTGTGTTACTAGGTTCGCTACCTAGCACTTCGAGAACAATCATCTAGGGCCTTAATTATCTTCCCTTACTGAGGTTCGTGTTACTCACAAAGACAACACATTGACAAGATTATGCGCTACGCTATCGAGTAATAACCATCTTCAGGTAACAGGTGAGCTGACGCCAAGATCGGAGTTCTAGATCTGTTGAATGTAATTTGTTTAAGCAAGACGAAGTGATTCTGTTGTTAGCCTTCTCTTTTCAGCGTTTCATTTGTTGTACGACATATGTCATGGAGGGCAGCTGTTGAAGTGGTTAACCAACCCTCGAGTTTTCACACGTCAGAAAGTAATTTAGGTGGAGCGAACTTGATAGAGACATTAATGAGTGATGCCAAAATAAAGCTGATTTCTGACAAACGGCGTTAAACTGGAAGGCTGATTGTAAAGTTTGAAGAATGATTAAAGTAAGACTGAAGAAGACATGTGATATCGTTTGAGCTTTTAGCAAAAAATAATTGGCCTCTTCAGAACCTCTGTAAGTTGCGTTCTAGTATTTTGCTCTGTAAATGTTGGACACTTATTTGCCTCATAAAATCCAGCAGTATGCAGTTGCTGTAATTTTTGCGCAAAATTGGCCAAGGGCAGTTGAAAAAAAATAATAATATCGTTTCGCATCATCTTATTTCTGCAATGTCTGTAGATAACCTGTGTGATTATTTATATAACAAATTCAAAAACTTTCCACAAAGTTTTTTCCATCGTGTTTCCAAGCATCTTAAAGCAAGCGTCTGCATTTCAAGGAAAGCGTTTCAAGTCGTTTAAAACCAAAGTTTCCTTTCATTTTTTTCTATCGATTATTCTGCGTGAAGCCACAGAACCGAATTTTTTCTTTCGTTTGGCCGTTCAGTTTTTCTTATGCAAAGGCACGCTTAGGTACCATGTTCTAAGCGCAAATTACCGTGGATTCGATCGGAAGTCCCAAATGTTCCTCTTCTTCCATCTGTTTCACCTTCATCTGAACTCTTCTTTCGTAGAGCAGTGTAACTGGAGTCGTTAGTTTTGTTGATAATTAGATTCTACTCCTTATTTGCGCGCTAGTTTATGTGACCTTATGCCAAGCATGCAGACGTCAGAGTACTTTCAAAGCGATTTCGCGCAACCAAATGCCTTCGTGAACATTTGGCAGCAAGTCTCCTTTTGAAGCCGATTATGTTACCGTCATTGAGCATTGATGAGCGCAACTTTTGGCCACGTCTCTCACTAGCTTTAAACCAAATTCAAATGTATGGTTTATGTTGACCTGGTTCATACCGTTAATATGAAGGAACACATCTGGCCTTCAATTACAAGTTTGCATTAAGTGTAACGCAAGAATAAAATAGAGTAATGACAGTGCTTTTCAATGTTGTTCATCGGAGGGGTTCTCCACGGTGAGCTTTCTCCTTGTTTGGATTCATTGCGTAGGGACAGTCTGAAAAGAGGATCAGATCGGCAACCACACATTACACGAACCAAAGCTGTTATCTGTTCCGACCATCGGTCCTACGAGCGTCAACCGTGACAGAGTCACTTATGCATCATAGAGGATGATTTACTGATCTAGCACATGAGCGTGAGAGCTTCTGTCCGTGGTGTGACATTTTCTATGCTGATTAACAGTAAAGACAGAAACAATAACGGATCATTGGTCTGGAGTTGAGTCCTATGAAAGATTACAGTGGGAACAGTTTTACTTCCTTACACTGCCGTTAACACAGAAATGATATGATGAAAATTTGGGTGCAGCTCCTTGAAATACATTCTTCCCAATTATTCTTCATTTACTTTGCTCAAAGTAAAGAACTTTATTGTCAGTAAGTTCCGTACTCTGTGCAAAGAGCCCTCATTCAAAATGTGTTTCTTGAATTGGATCATCAGTCGCCGGTGGCTAAGCAGGTAGAAAATCGTTTAACAGCCGGAAAGATAAACTAGAATTTTGCCACCTACCTGTGAAATTTTATTTTCAATGAGTATTCGTAAGTTAGATGGTGGATAAGTTTGCGGGTTTTTGAATCTGAAGTTGAAGTGTCTCAAAATACGGTGTTACGTTAAGTTTTGTAATAACGAGTCCATCGGCCAGGTAAAAAGTTTAGTCTCCTTCCACCAAGTTATAGTTTTGGTAGAGAATTATTTCAGCTCGAACCACCTAAGTGGTCTCAAACCAATTTATCTCATTTAAAACCTGAAGTCAATTCCCGAGGCATAACTCTCCTAATATAAAACGCTCTAAGTCAGCTTTTAACAACTGATCGTTAACCACATAGAAACAGGTATTCTTTCGCTCCATCAGTTCCTTTGAATTCAGAAGACTACCGCCGAGATCTCCCGGCCACTTTTCTCTGCATCATCCTTGACTCCAGGCTTACGATTTATCAGAATGATTTATCAGAACCCTTGCAGCCTTTTCTTCTAGAAATGGCTTGCCAGGTTAGTCATTCATTGAATAGTGACATTTTTTCGCTGATACATATCAAACCACAAATTTCCCAAAACTACTAAAGGTCAGCTTAAAAATCCTTCTGAATATTATTTGGATTCCCTAGGGAAATCATCTCAACTGTCTCTTTACATCAGCGCTTATGTCCATTTTGATCAATAGTGTGTATCCTATAGTGTTCCAGAATAAAGACATGGTTGTACACTTCCGAAGAATTTGAATTTCTTTAGAGTCCGGTCTAGTTGCTGTTGGTTGACAATATTTTCCAATAAAGTTTCCACGTCATTTCCTTTGGATCCTGTCGTTGGGCAGAGCTAGATTCATGAGGAATCATATATTCTGTTGTAGCTTGTTCGGACTCATTCCCAGTCAAGTACACCTAAGGTGTGTTGTGTTATTTTTCAAGGAATTATTACACGTGTCTATTTTTTCACCTATCCCTACAACATAATCTCTAGAACCAAAACACAGAACCCTAAAAGACACAATTACCAACCCTGATTTCTAAGATAACAACGGCATTTTTTCATAGAATCCCACCAGATAGATCGTTTGACTGAATTTCCAGAATCCTTGCACCTGTAAGGAGGACCGCAAATTATGGTACTGAAAGGTAAGAAATTCTAATCTTTACGTCCTACTGTGTCTTTCGCCACTAGATAAGCAAGGCTACTGAGAAGACTTTCATTTTCTTCTTCTTTCTCTTAAGGTTAGTTCTCCTCTGTTCAATTTCCCGGTTGTAGTTATCTTTACGCCATTGTTGTATTTGACTGTTGTTCGTGTGGCATCTGCCAAATCATTCTAATCAGGTTGCTGCCAGAATACACCATTTGTCGTTAGCTTTGAGTTTTTCCTTGCCTGTTGATGAAAACTGTTCGCTATTGTTCGAAATCGGTTTCACGCCTTGCGGGTTTTTGAGTTCAACAAAATATACTTTTAATTCTTCCATATTCATGATCAGTGCACCTCGGGAAAATCAGATACATCAAAAGTTGTATCATGCACACAGTGGTTATTGATAAATATGTTTGCTGTGGACCTTCTTTTCTAAATAGGTGGTTATAGGCTGTCATACTGGTAGTTTTTGTTTTTTGTTTGAACGCCAGATTTTTGCAGGTCTTCTGCATGTTTAAGCCCTCTCTCATGAATTTACTTGCATTTTTTGGAATTATTTTAAATTTTTCAAGCAGACGTCCTGCTTCTTCTCCCACACCTGAAATAATTCTTCCTGTTGGTCTTTTGAAACATTCGTTTTTTCCAAATCGAATACCTAGTTCAACGACACAGTTTGTGTGAATTACAGAGACCAGTTCTCCGTGTTAAAGTCACTAGACAGTCGTTTCCATACTCAACAAAAGTGTCCAATGTTGCTGCAGAACCCACTGCAGGATCCGCTTGACCACAATCATTATAATTCCCTCGCTTACTGCAGCTTAGGAGACGAACAGTAAGAAAGGACAGGCAGAGCTTCAGCTTGGTTAAGGATGCATCAATCAAATTTTTAGTCACCTCCAAATTCGGGAGAAGTTTCATGTGTAGCGGCGGCCAACGATTGGCGTGTTTCCCGACAATAGAGGTATGCTCGATTGGGTGGATTAACCTACAGTTTCAAAGTAAATCAAACTCAGAGATGTACCGACCAAATATATGAGTATACTGTCAATGCTTTAGTCCCACACTTCAGCTGAGATGAAGGTTAGCGATGAACTGTCTAACATTTTTGACACCAGGATCGGCTGAATCAGGATTATCTACTTCTTTCATTTTTGTTCCATTGTGTCACAGACAATTTATTGAAAGAACGTCTGCGGCACTCATGAGTTGCTAACGTAAACCTTCTACCAGAAGGGAGAATGACTGATCCCGATTTAGTTGATGACAAAGTGTGATTGTTTGATATCTTTCAAACAACACAAGCCACGTCAGATGTCATTTCAATTTCTGCTTTGTACTTTGGAATGCACTTTACAGCCCCAGAGTGCAACGTCTCCCCACAAGATTATTGTGATTATTCGCACTTAATGTCGGATATTGAAGTTCTGAACGTTGGTGACCGGTTTGCATGCCTGAGAATTTGCAGATGCGGCGCAAAAAATGTAGAGAATGAAATAGAATTGGGCATCTCTAAGGCCAGGCGGTGTTCCTTAAGTTAGCACACTAACTGTGACAGGGAAGGATTTCTGTAGGGTTTAGTAATAGTACACGCAAGGCAGACCTAATGCCTTATTGATAGATCTTAGTGAAATCCGGCTTCTCACAGCTAAAGGCCTAAAACGTCTTGAGGTATCTGCTTACCGACTGTTGCGTTTGATCGCTCACATTGGGCGGTGTCAACAAAACAAGCAAAGAAGAGGTTTGGAGGCGAGCGCTTGGTAGTAATTGCTAAACAAATTTCGTTTTTTATTTCCTACGTTTGCGCAGACTTCATTAGTTGGATCGTGTGTTAAGAATATCAGCTAGTCATTTGTCACATTGCTCCCTCGTTACGGATGGTGCGGTCGACTGGCATACGGTGTGAAATGGACAGATGGTGGTCCGCAGCGGAAAAATGAAGTCATTCACTGAGGGTTCGTCCAATGTAGGTTGGGTTAGCCTCTGGAGCTCAGAACCTCGAGATCCATAGAGCCGCTGGCTGTAGACATTAGGTCAGAGGCCGGATAATCGAGCGCGTTGATGTGATTGTAGTCGTTGATTGGTCGGGTTGTTTGTGGAGTGATAGCGGTCATTTGCACGCAGCAGTAAAAGCAGTGATGAAGGTATTTTACTGATGTCGTCTTACTTCCACTTATAGCCCGGCCATCTGTTTTATCCACAAAGTGAAGGCTTCTGAATGTCAGATGTTTGTAGCTGTCTTTCCAGCTAGGTTTTATCCAGTCATATTCTTCCCTCTTCTGTCTTTCCGTACAGGGTTTGCTTTTTCTTTATCACTGTGCAATAGTTAAACTTCAGTACGAACCACTGATGTGCTGTTATCTGTAGTGATGATTATGTTGATGTTAGTTACAACAACTGATTGCATCATTTGTCATATGAAAAGCTTTCTACTGTCTTTTGTCACAATACCGTTGTCTCTTAGCTTAGTGCCAGATTCTTTTTTCGGCCACCCTACTCCAAAACCTCATCGGTTTCTAGTATGATCCATAGTACCAGTGATACTTTTAGCACCACCGACCTATCAATATATCACGTTTTTCACTCCACATGATGTGTTCTGTATAGTCCTCTGGGATTCTCTTGTTCTCCTTTCACCTACTTTTCTTTTGAAATCTCCATATAATTATGACTGTGTAAGCAGAAGAAAGGCATGCTCAAACTAAATGCTTGAAACGGTTCATTTGAATCTGGATGGATTATTAATGGTGATCACCAAGCTAAAATCCGGTCACGCTCTTCGTTCCTCCTGTTTTATACACCAGATAGGGTTAACTAATTGGAGCTGTCGACAGAGCATCTCGGGAAATTGAACAGTCTTCAGATGAACTAAACTGGTCAAAGTGCGATGGGCTCACGAAACAAAATATTCAGTAGACCTCTCCATAAAGAAACTTCTTGGCAGTTTATCAGCAATTTTTGCTTACATTTTTCGTTCCAAGATGACGAAACCTACTCAAACATGTACAATCTTAGATTGGGCCTCAGGGTATTGCGTACTAATTTTACAAGAAGTTATCGTAAACAGGTGGAAACTATCCAGGTATGGTGTTCGTTGTTGTACAGGGTGCTCGCTCCCTTAGATTTGCATGTTGTGGTGAAATTCTCCGGGTTGCTTTATCCATTTGATTGGCAGTATTTGTGACTACAGAACTGACAATCGTTTCACGCACAGTAGCATGTTTGCAAAATGATCCTCCCCACTGGTCGTATTCTTCTTGTTACACCACAACTGAGAACTTCCGGTTTGATCGATCCCGATTTGGATGGGTTGTTGTTGTATGAGAATTGAGCCTATGTACTTCAACAGATTTTGATTCAAAACCCCGTGATTTTAGTAGAGATGAATTTTTGGTGCCCTCAGGTTTATGCAGTCTGGTTTAAAACCACGTTGAAATTTTATGCCATTTATACTGTTAAGCGAATTCACTGAAAGGTTAGCGAAGACAGAAATGGCAATAAAATTCATGGTGATTTTCGTATTTCCACAGCCATCTCTCTTCTGAAAGATTTATCAAATCTGAATCTCCTCTTTGCTGGAGATAATCAGTTGTTCATATCTTTTCTGGAAACAAGGTGTGGACTCCGGTCTGCTTCTTTCTGGAGTGATTCTGCTTACTACTCTGTCATTAGCTACACAAAGAAAACATAGCCGTATTGTCGTATGCATACACTCAGTTGCATTTGTATTTTGGAATTACCGATTCATTCTACAAGCTTGCTAATTTCTGATTTCAACTTGAGGGGAGAGATTATGTCCATGAGGCCACCAGTTGAGGCTAACAGAACACTTACTCTGTGTCCTATCAAGCTGATGGGACAATCCAAGTGCTACTGGAAAAACGGCATGGTCCAACTTTTATACAAAGTAATTTAGTCGTACGTAGTTATTACACAATGGGTCAGTGATTTGGGCTGTTACCTCATGAAAATTTTGGAGCATTTTATATCCAGGTTCTGCCGATGTTTTCCAGACAAGCATTTTACTTACTGTAGACTGTTTTTATGTATTTATCTGTAATCCATCAACTTCCTACAAAAAAGTACTGAATGAATACTTTTGAACGGAATAGCCTAGGAGATTTCCATACAAGGAAATCGGTGAACAAAATTTATCGAATATAATAAACTTA
>QNGE01009670.1:0-12229 GCA_008508345.1 Paragonimus westermani
CGAATCCAGAACAAGACTTTGGTCGAATTCCCCACGATACCATTTCGTAAGCGTTGAAATGTGTGAAACAATTGGCTGCACACACCAAAAAATGTGGCCTCAGTGATAGCAGAAGGAGCATGCCATAAAACAGGCCGATCGCTTGAAAGTCGAACAAACATTATGTAATGAATACGGAAGGCTACCTCACAAGCCCCGTTAATAATACAAACAGAACAGCAAAGGTTCACATCCGGTGAAGCACGCCAACTAAAGCAAACAGGTTACACAGTGATCTCCGAACGAGCAGAACCCTATGTACAAGTGATTAAGTGCGGTTGGGTTGCAACATTTGAAGCGTATTATACGCAAGGGAGTCAAGTGAGAAATTTGGACTACAGGAACGCCTTGGAAAAGTTTTCAGTAGGTCCGGCAACCACGAGGCATGGCACAAACGGCTTAAATGTACGGAAATTGAAAACGGGGAAAATGGCCTTGGTATCCGCGTGAACTTCGCTGCCAAGTGTCACTTGGGGAGTGGTGTTTCCATCTAGTTCTGAACCGCTCTGCAACTTTTTTTAGGCAATTTATCTCTTTCCCACATTTCCACTCCTACAAACATGACGACAACCCAACACGCGTTAAATATTTATGTATACCTGCACGCATAAGGAAGTACAGGCCGCTCGTATTTTGGCTAGCAAGAGCATACACACGCATTCCAAGAAGCCAGATGACTTCCCAATACCACCAGCACATATATAAAGGGACGGACTTTAAACTGTTTCTATGCTTTAGACAAACGAGCCTCCTAGAATGCAAAGTGTTGTCAGGATCGGTCATTCTCATTTCTGGTCCGCTTTTCTCTTGAACCAACCGATGGAGGTGGGATGAAGCATAAGATCGAGTAGTTTGTTCCACGGGCCACCGGTCTTGTCCGTAGATGTACAAGCAACTTTTTTACTTACTAAAAACAAATAACACCCAAGTAAGACAATTCCTCTAGTTGGGAGCGGGGCCCTTGAGGGGAATTCGATGAGACCACATGAAATTTTAAAGGCCTCAATTAGGTCCCCATTTGGTCCTCCACGTTTAAGGGAAATAGACTAAGCTTCTTTAATTTGGTGCAGCTCATTTAGGTGACTAGCCAGGTCGTTAGTACGTGTATAGATAGCAAGAGGGATCAAAGTACAGAACCCGTGAAAGAGCTAATATTTCGTATGCTGGAGAATCCTCTTCTAATCGGCACTGTGAAGAACCTGCCTATTATTGATTTTTGACCCGTTCGAGGACTTCTGGCGTCATGTAGTATTGCTGAAGACTTTGAGAAGCAACGTTTTGCTTCCAGCTGACTAGCCCCTTAATTACTTTGTCTGGGAAATAAATAAGTTGCGGTATACACGACCTCATTTATAGAGCCATGCTATATAGCATTTGAAAAGTTGCCTCTGGAGAGAAAGCTTGATTTCAACAGGAAGCAGGCTAGTCTACTAGGACAGTAGATCGTGGCTCTCTCGTTTGTTCCTCTTTTGTGAATGACCATCGCAATAGTCAACTTTTAATCCTCAACCCCCAGCTAGTTTGACGACAAGCGGATTCACTCAGTTGTTCCGCCCGCCAAAACCTCAGCCGATGGACGAATGACAGTGGCGTGAATACCTTCAGGTGAAGATTAATTTATCAGGTCTAGTGGTTGAAGAATGATATGTACCTCAGAAACTGAGGTTGTCAAGTTTCACATCGCCCGTGCTGACGCTCCCATACGCCGACAAAATAGGCTTCCAAGTGGCCCGCCTTCTGCCGGCCGTCGTCGAGGATTACCTTTAACCGTGGTGAGATTGCTTATGGGCTCACAAGAAGCATGGTTTAAACACACTTAGCCGTAGGACAGCCTTGGATTTGACTTGGTATTGCCCACCGGTTCTGTTGCACACCAAAGCCTCTACGTCTTATGGGTCCTTGAGGTGAAAGTTCTCTCGAGTTGAAAGTGAGTTCATTTCCTAGAACCATCTGCTAGTTTGAAATGTCTCCGTGCACCTTTCTTCATCCGTTTCACCTCAATGAGACCAACCCCGAAACACAATCCTCTGCCCCCGCTAAGCTTGATCATATTGAGTCTTCTTAAGTTCCGGTAATTTATCAAATCGATACCGTTGTCAAAGGGTTCCCATTGTATCGCTGCTGCGCTATTCAAAATTCGTCTATTGTTATCTTGCTACATATTGCAGCAGTATCCGGTTCTCGTGCTTTGTCACTGCGTGCTCAAGCACAATCTTCCGGTCCTGACCTAAACTTGGTTGTTCTCCAAACGTGTTGCCGCAGAAAATTTTTCGAAAGGCAGTTCGGAAACTTCCCGCGCGGAGGACGCACGTTTGCAGCCACTCCCATCGTGTCCAGGTGGCCAAGCAGTAGAATCAAATTTTTGTCCGCTAAAAATCTCATTCACAGCCAAAAATGGCATGCATTTTCCTTCATTGGTGCCATCAGGGCCTTTGTTTACACAAAATACATAGGTGCGAGCTGGTGTATCAAGCAGTAGGCATTCAACTAGTCGTAAGTCAGAAGCTCAAGGATCCTAGCCAGCAACCTGAGCGTACTGCTTCGCAGATGGTCGAGGCACTCTGACTCTGGAAATGCCATTCAATCTATATTATTCATTGTGAACCATTTCTGGTGGGAAAATGGTTCTTCACATCCTGTTTGAGCCAAGTTACGGTGGCCACAACTTCCTTTCATTCTTCTGCTACGACACCTGACTCAACCGATTTGTCCCCGGCGTTAGGGACATCTGTATCCAATGTCCCTTATTCATTTATCTTGCGAGCGCTTTGTCTTTTTCAAGCTGAACCCCTTGAGTGCTAGGGATCTCACTTCACGTCAGTGGAGACACACTTGTCTGGGAACAGCTGATCGGTCGCCTCTCCGGCAGCAGAGTACTCACTGTACGCCCGGTTGGTATCCTATCTGCTGTCATATAAGGGGATTTTACTTGTACAACTCTATGATAATCCCAGATAGGATGTTTGCGCGGTGCATTGTGACAGCCTTCGTGTACATATTGTCTCGCAGCTTGACAGTCAACACGCGCTGCCAAATCACCCAGACGGTTTTTGAAGGTGTTGGTGGTTCTAGTCGCCATCTCCTCAAATTTTACTTGGAGGTAATCACGCCGAATTGGGTTTAACATCTCAACAACCATTAGCTTCGGTGATTCTGGTACTTGCATACTACTCTTTCGTTTATCAATCCTGGTCACTTTTCTGCGCCACTGTGTTAAAAAATATCAGCCTGTCATGAAAAATTTGCCCAGGGATATCTAACGGTTATCACTCTAACACCATCATTGCTGGAATGATTTTATAAACACCATGGATGTTTAAACTTCATGTATGAAAGCCTCCTCTGAGGGTCTTTTCACGGGTTGCTATTTCTGGCTGAGTGCTTGATTATTGGGCTATTTTAGATTGAAGTTCGATCACTCACCTCCACTAGACCAGTGTTTTGTTTAGCCGACTCTTTGCATCCAGCTTCCCTACGTTTGCGCTGGCGTCCAGGCAAATGTCAGTGCACAAGCTATGCCGGACTCGCCTTTAACTGGCGTGCGCTGGAAATGCTTTAGACGAAGGGGTCTCCAACAGAGTTGAGGGAGTCCCGAGCACACCAGTTGGTCCATCAACCTCTGTGGTGGTCGAAAAGCCTCTGGGATTTCAATGGGTGAATGTCGTCTGGAAGATTTTTGCTGATCGGAACATGAAACTTCCCCAAAGTTGTATACGTTTTAGAACGCAGCCGTTGGTGTAAAAATGGCGGATAGAAACCCGCATTTGGTGACCAAGAGGTCGGTGATTCCACCGTTTTCCCTTGCAACTGATACGATCACACCTAGTTCAGTGGGCAGCTGTGTAAAAGAAAGGCTATGAGCTTTTGTCGTACCCATATACCTGCGATGCTCAGAATTAGGGACTTCAAATAGCCCTAGAAATCGCACTTGAATTGAAACCTCCACGCAAGTTATAAGGCGGAGACCTGGTACTGGCGGCAGTAAGCAATTGTTATTCATGGATTAAGACACCGAATTTATTTATGTACAACAGTATTAGAGAAATCACAGCCTGCCATTGGCTGATCTCATTAGTACATGCAACACTATAAACTGTATGTTAATTGGTGGAATACGGAACAGATGAATTGACGACACAACGGCACAACTCTAAGACCGTTCGTCCAATCCTGATGTTGTATCATTAACGCGATATTTGGATTGTTCGCCTGTCAGATCTTCTGTTGTGTCGGGGTTTGGATAATCGGTGAATCGCGATTTCCATCACAATACCTTAACCTTGGTGTAATGGCATTTAAGCCTACGCACTTGCTGCGCACCTATCTTAGATCCTAGACCTCTTACGAAGGTTGGATGCGTATTAAGTGGGCAGTGAAAATCACACATGAGATCCAAACAGGCACACGTTACACAGACTGTCGGTGCTGTTCGCTTCGAGCTGGCACTCCTCACATTTACGTTGGCTTGTGCCCGAGTGGCTACCACTGTGGTAATGAGGAAGACATAAATGTACAAGTAAAAAATACTACTGCTGAAGAAATGCGAGAATGTTAGGCGGGAAACAACGACGAAAAACTGTAGTATCCGAAATGGGGGAATTCGAATGGCTCTAGAAGTCGTATTTGAATCAAAACCTTCCACGCAAATAATAAAGAGTTAACCTGGTGCTGGTAGCAGTAAGCAGTTCCTATTCATGAAACGAGGAGCCGAATTTGTGAATGTACAACACTTATGAAGAAATCATGGTCTGTCGTCAGCTGATCGTATTAGCACACGCAAAGTCACAAACTGAGTTGGTTGGTGCAGTAAGGAACAAATACACTGGTGAATAACGGTAGGCATAACACTGAGATTGTCCGTACAATCCTGATGCAGCACCTCTGACGCGACATTTGGATAAGTGGTGGATTGAGTGGATTTTCACTACAAAATCTCAGCAAAAATCAAATGCGGGCTAAGGTGTAATTATGATGGTGAATAGTACAAGGACACCAAGGAGGTAACTAGCGATCACTGGACAGAAGTAAAAAGTTTTGACACGTCACACTCACATGGAATATGTTGAAATCTATTTAATGACAAAATCTGATTCAAACATGGACTGCGCGTCAATTGCTGATTCAGTAATCCGAGAAGACATGTTAGTCTACAGCTCAACCACACCAAATAAGGAGAATTTCGGTGGATTTAGTTTGTTTTGCTCCTCCACACGGATCTCTTGTCCAGGGTGGATATTATCGCCAGGACAGACGCTCTCGGAAATATGCTTAAATGAATATCTTCAGTTATCCTTTAATCTCCAAAAATCATCGCGCAGAGAACGAATGAGCGCAGAAAGAACGAACTGGCTAAGATCCCCGAAGAAACGTGTAATTTCCGACTTGTCTACTGTATATGCCACACCTAAAAGTATGCCATGGGGATTAGAGATGAAAAATGGCAGATGCCTTATAATACAAAATACTGTACAAACCTAACAGGTTCACCGATGCTGCGATTCTAGTTCGTCTGATGTGTTACTCTCGAACACAACAATCTGCAACTCTTAAAACACGTCGAATCCAGCAGGATGTGGGGGAGGTGAGTCCAAGTAGACAGATATAAAAATTACAAATCAGACAAACTCTGGCCAGAGTCGTGTAGGAATAGGCCAGATAAAGTGCACGCAGAAGGCGGTCCCTCACATCGCTGTTCATTCACATCCACTGAGAAAGCGGGCCGCATATTATGTAGACCAATCAGACATACTGCTATAACTATAGCGATGTGTTCTCAGCTCAACGATGATGTCCTAAATGCCACTGCCTGCCAACACAACTGCCTTTAGGCCCGGACGTCTAGCGGTTCTTCGAGTTGCACTTAGCCCACTTGCAACGCC
Source organism: Paragonimus westermani (assembly GCA_008508345.1). Lineage (NCBI taxonomy): Eukaryota > Metazoa > Platyhelminthes > Trematoda > Plagiorchiida > Troglotrematidae > Paragonimus > Paragonimus westermani. The sequence continues at coordinate 5,919 of QNGE01009670.1, forward strand.
TGTCAGTAGGCTGAATCTAGAAAAGTCGCGTTTGTGACGTAGAGGGCGCCTATAAATTCTGAGCCCGCTGAGCAACCCAATCGGCCCCAAGGATGAAGACGATCGTGAAAGCGAGTTTATTATCAATAGAGTGCTAATGTACGGGGAAATTATTACAAACTAGGCAGAAGTTAACAACAAACCTCGATATTGGGTCCGCCAAATCTACAGGCCCCGAGATTGGCGGTTCGCGTGAACACTAATAGATGCAACAGGCCGGTAGTTACGGGGAAATCGGGCGCAAAATGAAGCCAGGATACACGCAGATCAAAGCACGGGAGTGTGAAATAAAAAGGAATGGCCATGCGAGAACAAGTTACCACATATGATCGATATAAACATTTAGTAGTGTATCAAGATTACCGTTCGTGGGAAAAAATTCTGCAGCGCGCGTGATTCGAACGGTTATGCTGTAACATGAAGGCCAGCCGATTCTACTCTGGATGCCCGTGACTTCGCGGACCAACCTACGGGCAACGTGGACGCACTAGGGGACAACGCCCTTCCGAAGTAGGGGTTCGAACAACAGTTCTGAAAAGAGAAACATTACGAACAAACGTGAGCCGAAGACCTAGTAAGCCATGCACACAACTTACACAAACGAAAGCTAAAACGGCACCGACAACACAGCAGCACGCCCAGCCACACAACTCAAATTCAATTCGTGCGCGCTCGCTGGTTTCGGTTGCGCGTTACAATGCCAGTCTGCAGAATAGGCTCGTAATCCCTACCAAGGAGATTTTGGACGTAAGAAGGAGGATCAACAAGGATACGGTAAATAAAGATAGGCAGCGTGGTCACCGGCTTCTTATAAACCACGTAGCAACCGCTGAACACTCAACACAGGCACCTTCTCTAACAACCGCCATATGATTTCTGTCCGCGTGTTCATTGAACACGCCGAAATGAACAAGCCGATTAGCTATGATAGAAATGAAACATGATGCATACATATTTTGCACAGTTATATAATAAGTCCATCGCGAGTGTATCCGTGTGTCAGTTTTATTTCCATCTCACACGCTTTGTATCACAGCATTTCGAAATTCGTGTTAACTAAAAGAAGAGATCAACACGCATATCTCATTTGCTGATTTATTTTCCTGACAAGCAGGCAGATGACGGCAAACACAACCTAAGACCCTAGGACGACGAAGGTTAGAGAATCTTTGAGCCACCGAGGATACTGAGAAGAACAGCGTCCATCGGGGCTCCTATCATATTTGAAGATTCAAGAAAACATTGCAGTGGTTGGATGTTGTTCCCAGGGTTAATGGCTGAGGACCTGTTGCCCCGAAAGATGTATCTTACAGCACTGAATTTGACGTGCATGCAATACACAGCGGTCAGTGAGACCACGTAACATACTCAAGCGCCCTAATCCTCATGTGCAAATCATCCACCGACCCTCCCGTTTTTTATTGCTGGTGAACTTACTCATCCTTTCCATGATACTGAAAGGTCACTCTAAGGTACTGAACGGGTGTTACAAATGGACGAGACACTTGGGTTGATGCGCCACGGCATAGTGACGGTTGGCCATCAGTTCTAAATAAAGAAATACGCATAAATAAATTCTTCAATCAAGAGATGACAAACAATTGGGTTCCACATAAGTATCACAGTAATTTTCCAGTTAAGATTGAAGCAGAAAAAGGAGGGATTCACTACGGTCGCTACCAAAAATTATAAACGATGAATAAAAAGTAACCGATTTCTGTGTACAATTTCCACGCCGGAAACGGCGCAAAATCCGCTGAAGATGGTTTCAAGGAAGTTAAAACGCGAGACAAAATACATGCGATCAGTAAAAGTTGCTAAGATGAGGAATGCTGACAGTAGCAAACGACCTTTCGTGGCGTGTTTGAAGGTATCAAGCGAGATGGAAACAATATGGGGGAACACTGTAGCGACCCTATTTGTATATTGCTAACCGCGTTTAAGCTACAGTTGGCATTTGTACTGTTTCTCCTCCTCACATTTTGTATGCACTTACACGTTTGTTTGAACGAGCATGGTTACCAGCATATAACCTGCTCAGGTGCCTGCTCGCTTGACGTTTTGCTGTACTAACGTTTCGTCTCACAATTCGCTCTCTCTCGTTGATTTCACGTGTCGGCAATATATTTCCTGTCTACTCGTTGAGTTGTTCGTAACTGACCGGCCATAGCCCGTCCGAACTCTACAACACTTATTCACTGAGCTGTGCTCACGTAGTTATACTGACACAAGGCCTATCAAGTCTACCACACACACGAGGCCATTCTCACTGCTGATGTTCAGAGAAGCACAGTGCTTCTCCAGGTTTGGATTTGTCTGTTACTTTCCAGTGTACAACAAACAAGTCAGTATTTTACGGGACGCATCCGAAGTTGTAAAGTGTACGCAACGGTGATCGTGCCATTTTCGACTAACACTTGTAAGTTTTCCGTCCCGGTTGGTGTATAGGTCACCTCCTGTATACATTCCATATTTACGATTTACAACGAGCAGTTACCCGTGCAAAATTGTGTATGCAAATGAACCTTTATGTAATCATGGATGTGGTGATGCTATTTTTACCATACTCACGTGCATGTCGGTACACCGACCTACACGTGTGTGACGGTCCGAAGGAGGCGCATACCTTCAATTCTTCAACACAACTTATGGTGTACATGCATATGCACTGGCAAACATCCGTACGATTGCATAAACAGAATCTAGCAAGTACTGAACGAAACAATTCGACCGTTGATATAGGGGTGGATCTGCCCTTGTAAACTCTGCCACAAATACAAACGCACCACGACGCATCATAATTTCTACTGTACCCTCGAATTGGACGAAGTAGCTGACCAACACACCCAACCACGAGTAAGCACGAATGAATGAGAGCCTAAGTGGACTCTAGCCGGAATACATGTTTGTACACTGGGACGCAAGTAAATTTTTGTGAATAGAGAGTGCTGTGAAACTGCAAGTATCTCACCTACAATTACTACCTTTAGAAAACATCAAAACCTGTCGCTTTAGAAAGCGAACGATATGGGGAGCGTCTACCGTTTTTACTCAGGTTTCGGCCGAATGTAACGAATCATGAGGTGCATTTCATAAATCGCTTCGTTTTCACTTCACCTCGCGGTTATTTTGTCATTACCGGGCATGCTTTGCTTTGCTGCCTCCTCTCTAGCCGACGTTACAAACCGTGATAGGGATTAGCAACCCTTAACAAAATGTCGGCAGATCTTTTCACTGCTAATTACCCTAGTTTGCCGTCCCCTTGAGAGGTTGCTTCAGTTAAATCACCCCCATCAGTCAGAACTTGGAGTCCACGTTAGTTTTAATTCTTCAGTCTTCTCGGAATCTTCAGCTCAGTGGGCGTGAGGATCCGGGTGGAAAAGTGGAGAAAAGGACGACCGTACCACGGTTCTTATAGGCTTCAGCTGTAGGCCCAGCCGGAGACAGCAACCAGAATACCACGTCACTAACGACGATGATAAAATGTATAACTGTATTCGAAAGAAGAATGTACGGATCGCTCAAATTCACTATGTTATCGGTGCCGAGTCTAAGTTAATTCCGAGCCCTATTTGAGTCAATTACCCCGTTTCTGTCGCCCTCATTTTGTGTAAATCCTTGTGGTAGGTTACTGTCTGGTTGAAAGTTTGAATACTCACACTTCGTCGAAGGAAACTGAGGACTAAAGTCTTCAAAATTTGGCGTCTTACTGGCAGGGGGCTCAGAGTATAAAAAGTGGGTTTTATCTCCATCGTGATGAGTAACGATGCATATAGCTTGATAAAAACTTGTCATCCTCCAAGCATCACACAATCTTACGTTAACATGCGGTTAAGCGTGTTATCCCTGACGTCGAAGCAATGTCAAACTAGTCCACATTGTAGGGTTTTGAAACTTGGCGCTTTGTGCTGGCCTCACTGTCCACATACTGAAAACTCTAATTTGTCGGTTTTGTTATCACCCATCACTTTCCCATAATCGCGTATCTCTCAAGTTTTTGGTTATTAATTCTGGTAAGCTTTCGAGAATCCTTCTGCGTTGCTTTTATTTGGTGCTAAAGATAAGCCGAGTTCAATAAAGGGTAAGAGACCGCTGCCTGGTTCCAACTCTTCTACGCAAATGAAAAAGTTTATGCGGCTCAATAAGTACTTAGTAAGTATCAAGCCAGTGACCGCATTGTAAAGTGAAAAGTGATCCGACTGCTCAACATTTTTTACCAAGTTTCGGAAATTTTGAAAACCATCATCTTAGGAAAATGTAGCTTGAATGCTTCTCCATAAACTAGAGTTTTTCTCTATCATTCATATAACTGGTGTATTGTGCAATTAATAATTGTGGTATGCACCTACGTATATCGCTTTGCAGTATGTACGTTGATGGCGCTCATTCGAGCGTGTTTCTCATAGATGCGCTGGGATATGTACCATTATTATTACTATCATTGCTACTATTATTATTATTTCTACGGACATGTGGCGGCGCCAGGATGGAATCCCAGAAATGGCTGTTCATACTTGACCGAACCAAGTGCTGCGGCTCCTGGGTTGATGCATTATTTTTATCCCAGTCTAAATTGCAATCTATGTAGCCATGGACCGCCACTTCCGGAAGTGGCGGGAACAAACTGGCAGCTCATCCGCTCTCTATGCTGACGAACTGCTCTCATGTGAATAAAGTGAATACAGCATTGTTAATGAGAACTATTTTGTAGAGGCACTCTACTCTCCTTCCATCTCTTGCGAACGTACGAGCCCACAAAACATGGTAAGACGGCTCTTACGTGAAGAACTAACGTTGAAAGGCTAAAGAATAATACCAAGTTATATGAAATATTACTATCCACACTTGTTAGGGGACCGCTAGATGCCCGCTGTCACTCGTAGAACATGTTATACCGATGTCGCGGCCAGTGGGGTTTAAGTCCACTTCAGTTTGGCCTGCGGATGGTGAACTGTGTTCTGCTTTCTCCCGAAACTGCCTGTGGTCAAACGTCAACGCAATTAAACATTGACGGAACCCAGGTAAAGCCAATCGTTGGCAGGATTATCAAGCTGTTTGCATCAACCCTGTTCGTTATTGATGTACACCGGGTGTCAGTGTAACCGTCCGATGTTCAAGCGTACTTGTTGCAATGCAGCCTTCTTTACCACGACGGTCTAAGAATTCTCAAAAGTGACAAGAATACCTTCTTTTTTCTTTCGAGCGTCGTCCGGGATACACTGGTGCACTGCTTTGTTGAACGGAGCAAAAGCTATACTGGTTATGCTGGCTGTGACCGCTGGATCCAGCATGTTGTGCTCATAGGACACAGATTTACCTCCCCCACTCGTGATTCTCCAAAAGGCTTATGAAACGCTTGATTTTTTGAAGCGATATACACTATCACGTCGGCATTCGTCTATTCCATGTTCCTCCACTGGATATGATTCAAAGCTTCTCTTGTGGTAGTATACACTTTGTGTGTCTTGTCATTGAAAAATACCTGGCAATTCTTTGGCTGCTGTACCCAAACAATCCTGGGCACCGTATTAGCCCAACTTCTGTTCGTGTCGTATATGCCAGAATAAAAAGAGCAGATACCACTAGGCTGGGTGATCCTAAAAGACAGCCGTCTCTTACTGGAACTGAAAGCTGGATATCAAAGGATTTCGCACAAACCTTGCTTTATCGTGGCTCTATCGTACTGCAAGAGTTACCGGATTCGGATGAGGGTAGCCATTGTGTGAGGCGGCTCATTTGTTTGGACATTTTGCCACTCTTCATCGATGGTTATTTATTCTTCTTCCGTCAAACTGTTCCTCGTCCCTTTGTTTACGTGGTATGACCTTGTTCAGGCCCATCATGACGTCGTTTGCAGTGTGCATGGCCTGACGCATCTGGGCAACGGTGCGTTGTTTCATGAACCACTGGATAATTTTTCTCGCACGCTCTTCGAGCAATATTTTTGTTCAAAGAAGACATTGGTCCACGGACCTGATAAGCACTAGTAACGGATATTCCGCTTGTTCATGAATCCAAATACTGGTGGGAGATGAGCGCCGGTGTCTCCGCAAAAGGTATCGATGCGGCACTGGGCATGAGCGGGTTTCTTACCGCAGTCCGCAAACTTATAAGGAATACCAAGTATTCCATAAGGGCACCCAAAAACTGTGCTGTTACCGACGGCACACCAGCGCAGATTGCCACATTTCCAGCTAACTGCACGGCGTACAAACCCTCAAACAGCGCACCACCGTATTTTGACTATATCCCTTATTCACACTGGCACTTAT